>JAENPR010001784.1:0-110247 GCA_018135685.1 Themeda triandra
GCGCAGGCCTCCGCGCTGCGGCGGCGGCGGCGAGCTCGAGGGCACTACAGGACCATCCAAGCGAGGAAAGCCACGGCGCACGCTGAGGCCGTCGGCGTCGTCTTGGCCCACGGGAGGATTGTGGATGTACGATTATCCGGCGGCGGCCGGCGGGCTCGATCCGAGCCGCGCGCGCCGCGTCCGTCAAAACACGCGCGCGCCGCCGTGGCTGAGATGATGACGGTTTTACCCTGGCAAGAAAGCGGCGCGGTTCGCGGATCGGATTTCGCTAGCTCCATGGGTGCTTTCGATCTGCCCCGCGCGCCCCCGTTTCGACGGAACCGCAGCTCGCGACGCTCCAGGCGGCCCGGATGAAACAGCGAATAGATCGGTGCCATACGCAATTTTTTTTTAAAGCGCTGCAGCTTTGCCGCCCGTTCGCCCATCCCGAAAAAACTAGCCCGTTTACCCATTTCATAGTGAAAGTTCCGGTTTGGTTTTGGTAATTAATGACACTCAAACGTTGCTAATGCTTTGCTCTAAGTGTGGTTAGACACATAGCAACGTGACGATGGATGATGGCGTGGTGATCATTTCGTGACGAACATGGTGGACATGTGAAGTGTCAGCTCCGGTGATGGATGAAACGCCCGTGGAGATCAAAGCTGAAGCGTATACTGAGGTGACTTTCGGTTTAGTAGTCGAGACACTTAGCGAGTGTGACCACATTTAGGATCGATAACCGGCTATCAAGAGGGGTTTCTGGGATTCATTCGCGGTCCTAAGTGCCTCGAAGATTGTGACTTTTGCATGATGCATGAGAGGCTAACTAGGAGAGCTAACACTTGTCGACGGATCTTGAGAAGATACGCTAACTCAGCTTGAGAAGTGATCTACTCCGTGGAGTTGGCACCTTGGACAAGTGGTTTGGGGTGGATCGACGACGGCGCTACATCGAAGATCATACAAGAGGTGGAGCTGCACTTAGCGCTCGGACACAAAGGGCGTCGACGCCGGGCCTCGGTGGTGGCGGACGTCCGGGCCCGCGACTGTGGACGGCCTCCGTGAGGCGCTCCGGTGCACGCCGCGGACGCGGGCCGGGCGGCGTCCGGGGTCCCGACGCCACCGTAAACTTCAGGGATCGGGCGTCTGGCGGGTGGCTTTCAGTCGGCGGACGACGACGGACGCGTGCCAGGCAACGTCGCGGGCCGACGGACGCATCGCCGTGACCGGCGCCGGACTCAGGAGATTCTGGCAGCGTCCGACGCTGAGGATTCGAACGACGCAAGCTTCTACCGATCGTCCGACGTGGCGCGGCCTGAAGCCCGCAGGACGCGTCCGCCGGGGCACGGCGGACGCGGTCCGAATTGGTCGAGCTTCGGCAGGTGGCAACGACTACTTTCGTGGAGGTCTATAAATAGACTATTGGCCGCCCCTTGGGAGGTCTCTTCGCCATTTCTTCATACCTCGGCATACTTTGAGCAAGAGACACTCCCCCATCATCTCTTTGATTCCTTTGCTAATCTTGAGAGATTTGAGTGAGAACAAGTGATTTGCATTGAGAGTTGCATCTAGAGGCACTTGTTCATCGAGTGAGCCGTGTGGATTCTTGTTACTCTTCGGTGTGATTCCCGTCACCGTGAAGACGGCCTGAGCAAACGGAGTGGTGGCTTCGAGCTCGACTTGGTGATTGTTCGAGGCACACGGGTTCTTGTGAGGGTTCTTGATCCTTCCCACATGGGGAGTTCGCGAAAGGATACTCTAGTGGATTTAACGTGGCTTGTGGATCCTTGTCTTGTGTGGAGATTGCGGCTCCCCATTAGGGTCTTTGGCATACCGAGCCAATTGAGCGGCAACTCACCAAGCAAGTGTATCGCCACAACGAGGAGTAGCTTGGCAGAAGCAAGTGAACCTCGGTAAAAAATCATTGTGTTGATTTATGATTGCCGAGGCTTGATGACCTCCTTGTGCTTGTGCTTGAGCTCTCCAAGGTGATTGGCTTCTACACCTGGGTGATTGGCTATCTTCTACTCTTCGCGGCGGTATAATCCTTCTATCATCTTTTTACTTTCCTTAAAAGTAGAATTGCTTGTTGTAATTAGCCTGGAACCACTCCTTGTGTAGTTTAAATCCCGTAGGTAGAACTACTTATTGTGGTCGTCCGGGAACCACTCTTTGTGTAGCTTAAAATCCCGTGGGTAGAATTGCTTGTTCGGTTTTTGGGTGAACCGATTTGTGTAGCTTGATCACCGTTGTTGAGTGTGCTATTAAATTGAGTAGCCTTGCTTTGTTTAGGACGGCTTGCATAGAGTAGTCGAAGCTTTAGCTTTGCACATTTGCCACCTAGCTTGCTAATTGTTTGTCTAGTGCTTTTGCTAGAAAATTTTATTAGGCTATTCACCCCTCTAGCCATTGTGACCTTTCACGTGGTATCGGAGCCGGCACCGTTTGTTTGAGTTGGATTAACATCTACGGTGAAGCAATGGCATTGGTTATGCATATCAGCAACACCAAGAAGGCACCATCATTTCGTGGCGATGACTATGCCCAAATGGAAGCTTAAGATGAAGAGTCATCTCAAGTCAATCAACCTTGAGGTGCGGAAAGTGGTGGAGACAAAGTTTGAGCTTATTGGAGGTGCGGTGCCAACACCGGCCGAAGAGAAGAAGCAACAAGCAAATGACATTGCCGTGAGTGCTTTCCATAAGGCACTTGATGATAAAGTTTTTGAGCTCATCAAGAACCTTGAGGTGGCTCATGACATTTGGAAGAAGCTAGAAGAAGCTTATGAGGGCACCGAAAGTCTCAAAGACCGCAAGAGCCTACATGTTGCAAGAGAAGTTTACCCAAGCTTCTCAATGAAGGAGGATGAGAGTGTGTTTGGAGATGTTCCATAGGCTCCAAGTCATTTAATGAGCTCAAGGGACTTGGGGAAGAAATCAAGGACTCTCATTCTCCACCAGTTCTACGGTGTCTTCCCAAGAGATTTGACATGTTGAAGACCGTCATGGTGAAGACAACTATGAAGGGAGAGCCAACTCCCAACCAAGTCCTCCAAGAGATCATGGCCCGATGATGAGTTTAGAGAAGATCATGAGAAGGAAGAGTTGGTGAAGAAGAAGAAGAAGGAGAATGAGAAGAAGGATGATGACAAGAAGAAATGGCATTCAAGGCCACTTCATCCAAGAGCAAGGGTAAGAAGAAAGAAGAGTCTTCAAGTGAAGATGAACCATGCTCTACCAAGTGGGCAAGAAGAAGAAGTGAGTGAACAAATGGCACTCCTTGTGAAGAGAATGAAGCTCACGAAGAAGGGGTACCGGTCCAAGAGCCAGAGAAGCTCATCCAAGTCTAGTGACCGTCCCATGAAGTGCTTCCTGGTGCAATATTGCAAGGATCATCTCATTGCCAAGTGTCCCTATGCAAGTGATGATGAAGATGCCATGAGGAAGGAGAGGAAAAAGAAAGCAAAGAAAGAAAGAAGGCTTATGAGAAAGACTCATCTCACAAGAAGAAGAAGCGGTGAATCTCATGTGGCAACTTGGGAGAGTGATTCATCTTATCAAGTGATGAAGATGATGATTCCAAGAAAGAAGAAGGGGCACACAAGCATTGCCATTCAAGAGAAGATTTCTCTATTTGGCGCTCCATCATCTTGCTTTATGGCCAAGGCCACTAAGGTACAACCTCCACCCGATAGTGATGATGATGATGACACCACAAAAGAAGAACTATGGGTCATGCTTGAGGATTGCAAAGGTGCTTTCAATGACTCCAGGAAAGAATGTATGAGAACTGCCTTGAGGATAAACAAAACTCGAGCAAGAACTTATGGAGTTGAGTGCCTCTTATGAGAGTCTAAAGGTAGACCATAAGTTAGAGATTGCTTTCATCAAGCTTGAAAAAGCTCATTCTTCTCTAGTTGAGAAGCAAAGAGAAAGTGTAATCACAAGTGGTGATCATAGAGAAGAAAGATGTGTCTACATCATGTGATTCACTTGATGAGTCAATTGTTATTGCATCACTTGGCCCTTCATGCTCTTGCCTCTACTTCATCTAGTAGTGTGGTCATGCATGTGATTCTACACTAGTAGTTGAGAATGAGTCTCTTAAGAAGGAAGTCAAGAGCTCAATCACACCTTGGCTAAGGCTTATGGTGAGGACCGCTGCTTATGTGCTTGGGTAGCCAAAGAGCTCTCTCTACAAAGAGGATTGGGCTATACCCCCAAGAAAGGCAGGCAGCTTTTGCTCCTCACAAGACTTGTTTTGTGAAGAACAATGGTAGCTATTGACAAAGAGTTGCAAGCAACAGTGGGTCATTTAGAGCATACATGCAAGAACAAGAACACTAGTGCTTTCTCTTACAAGTTGAATGATATTCTTACATGCTTGTTAAGAGCGAGTGTGGTGTGAGTGCTAGATTCATTGGTACACCATGGATGAGCTCAAAAGAAGAAAGCTATTTGGGTGCCAAAGACTCTAGTGACTAACCTTCAAGGACCCAAGCAAAAATGGATACCTAAAGCTTGATGTCTTTGTGGGGTCAATTACAAAGCCGGGAGTGAGGCATTGGGTGCTTGATAGTGGTGCATTAAATCATATGACCTAAGTGAAGAGTGGCATGTTCAAATCACTTGACAAGAATGACAATGGTGGATTCAACTCCATCACATTTGGTGACAATAGCAAGGGTGATGTCGGAAAACTTGGAAAGGTTTGCAATTTCAAATGAGAAGGATCTCTCCAATGTGTTTAACTAGTTGATGCTTTGAACTTCAATCTTTTGTCTAAGGGCTCAATTGTGTGATCTTGGCTACAAGTGCATATTTGATGACAAGCAAGTTGAGGTAGTGAGCAAGGATCAAGCAAATATCATCTTCAAGGGGTTTAGGCATGGAAGCTTGTATTTGGTGAACTTCACGTTGCTAGTGAAGCTCAACTTTCATCATGTTTGATTGGCAAGTCAAGCAAGGGATGGCTATGGCATAGGCGCTTGACATGTTGGCATGAAGCAATTGAACAAGTTGGTGAAGCATGATCTAGTGAGAGGCTTGAATGATGTCACATTTGGTAGGATACCTTGTAGTGCATGCCAAGCCTAAGCAAGTTAACATACGGGAACTCACATCCCAAGAAGAATGAGATGTCAACTTCAAGAGCATTTGAGTTGTTGCACATGGACTTGTTTGGCCCAACTCACTACACATCAATTGGGGGCAACAAGTATGGATTTGTGATTGTGGATGACTACACAAGATACACATGGGTGTTCTTCCTCTATGACAAGAGTGAAGTCTATGATCTATTCAAGTCATTTGTCAAGAGGGTGCAATGAGTTTGACACTACCATCAAAGAAGATTAGAAGACAATGGGAGTGAATTCAAGAACACAAGAGCTTGAAGAGTTGTATGATGAGCTTGGAATTGTGCATCAATTCTACCAACCTACTCCCCAATCCAATGGTGTAGCTGAGGAGGTAAGAATAGGACCTTGATTGAGATGGCAAGAACTATGCTACTTGAGTACAATGTGAGTGAGAAGTTTGGAGTGATGCTATCAACAAGGCTTGCTACTATAGCAACCGCCTCTATTGCCATGGGAAGTTAGAGAAGACTCCATATGAAATCTTGAATGGAAGGAAGCCCAACATTGCTTTTAGGGTCTTTGGTTGCAAGTGCTACATTCTCAAGAAGGGACAAAGACTTGGAAAGTTTGACAAGAGGTGTGATGAGGTATTTCTTCTTGGCTACTCTACTTCTAGCAAGGCCTATAAGTGTGGAACTTGGCTAGTGGGCTGGATTGAAGAGGTTCATGATGTTGAATTTGATGAAACCCAAGGCTCTCTCAAGTTGGAGATCAAAATCAAGATAGCGGGTGGAGATCAATTGAACAATGCAATGAGACACATGGACATTGGTGAAATTAGGCCGAGGCAAGTGGATGTTGGTGATGAGGTGCAAGTGCCAACTCAAGTTGTGATTGATGATTAATGAGGCCAAGCACAAGTGGTACTCAACATCAAGATCAAGATCAAGGTCAAAGCAAGCAATGCAAATGAGCTAGTTCTTCAACCTTGAGACATTGCAAGAGATCATCCTCTAGATCATATCATTGGTGACATTCAAAGAGGTGTACAAACAAGATCAAGATTGGCTAGCATATGTGAGCACTACTCCTTCGTGTCATTCATTGAGCCAACCAAGATTGATGAGGCATTGAAGGATCGGATTGGATAAATGCCATGCATGAGGAATTTAATAACTTCACTAGGAAATGATGTATGAGAGCTTGTTGAGAGGCCAAAAGAAGCACAATGTGATTGGAACCAAGTGGGTCTTCAAGAACAAGCAAGATCAAGATGGTTTGGTAGTGAGAAACAAAGCAAGACTAGTGGCTCAAGGTTACACACAAGTTGAGGGTCTTGACTTTGGAGAAACATATGCACCGGTGGCAAGATTGGAGGCAATTAGAATCTTATTAGCCTATGCTTGTGCTCACAACATCAAGCTCTATCAAATGGATGTGAAGAGTGCATTTCTCAATGGCTTCATCAATGAGGAAGTGTATGTTGCACAACCTCGAGTTTTGAAGATGACAAGAAGCCCAACCATGTCTACAAGCTCGAAGGCATTGTATGGTTTGAAGCAAGCTCCAAGGGCATGGTATGAAAGATTGAGAGATTTTCTCATCTCCAAAGACTTCAAGATGGGCAAGGTGGACACCACTCTTCACCAAGAAGATAGAAGATGACTTGTTTGTGTTGCAAATCTATGTGGATAATATCATCTTTGGATCAACAAATCAATTCTTTTGTGAAGAGTTTGTGAAGATGATGGCTAGTGAGTTTGAAATGTCAATGCTTGGAGAGTTAAGCTACTTCCTTGGTCTTCAAATCAAGCAAATGAAGAATGTCACCTTTGTGAGTCAGAGGCAAGTACATCAAGGACATGATCAAGAAGTTTGGGTTGCAAGATGCTAAGGCCATTAGCACACCTATGGAAACCAATGGTGGCTTGGACATTGATGATAGTGGCAAGATGATTGAGCAAAAGCTATATAGATCAATGATTGGAAGCTTGCTATATGTGACCGCTTCAAGGCCCGGATGTCATGTTTAGTGTGTGCATGTGTGCAAGATTTCAAGCTTCCCAAGAGAGAGTCACTTGACGGCAACCAAAGAGGATATTGAGATACTTGAAGGGTACTCAAGATGTTTGTCTATGGTATCCCAAGGGGTCAAGCTTTGAGTTGATTGATACTCCGACTCCGACTATGCCGGTTGCAAGATTGATAGGAAAAGCACAAGTGGAACATGCCAAAGCTAGGAAGATCTCTAGTGTCATGGTCTTCAAAGAAGCAAAATAGTGTGGCACTTTCCACCAAAGCCGAATATATTAGTGCGGGGAATTGTTGTAATAATTGCTATGGATGAAAGCCACATTGAAGGACTATGGGATCAAGTTCAAGCATGTGCCTTTGTTTTGTGACAATGAAAGTGCAATCAAGATGACAAACAATCCGGTTCAACATTCTAGAACCAAGCACATTGATGTGAGGCACCACTTCATTAGAGATCATCAACAAAAGGGAGATGTGAGCATTGAAAGCATTGGCACCCGAAGATCAACTAGCCGACATATTCACCAAGCCTCTTGATGAGAAGAGATATTGCAAGTTGAGGAATGAGTTGAACATACTTAGCTTCTCCAACATGGATTGATGCACCCATATATGACATGCCTCCTCCAACATAGCAAGGTAAAGTTGGTTGTTGCATCTCATGCATCCTTTGCTAGTTGTGTAGACATGTATACATGTGCATCTTGCTAGGCTCATTCATTGCAAATCAAATGAATTTGAAGGATATATGGCATCACTATTGTTTCTATGCTTGATTTGATCTAGTGTGGTGGCATATGACTTGTTTGTGAGCTTGTGAACCTAGTGTTGAATCTTTAGCACTTGCTCATGATGTGTATCTCAACATGGTCAAGATAACCCTTGTTCTTATGAGGTGTGAAGAAGAAGCTTGCCCTTGGTTCAAACCGAGATACATTTTTCTAGGCATGTGGTTTAGATTTGACCATAGTTGATTGACTTGTTTCTCTCATCTTATGCACCCTTGTTGGTGATTGTTGACAAAGGTGGAGAAGTATCAATATAGGGAGAAATAAGTCACAAAGAGCAATGGAAGGGGATCAATTTTTATGATATGACCCAACCATGAGCACACAAATAGAGAGCAAGCTCATAGACTATTTGTTGCATATTGTGTGTGCATTCATGATGATATGGAGCATTGCAAGCTAATTTCAATATTCATGCTTGATTGGTGTAATGCTAGTATAGAACTTGATTGATGAACTGAAGTACTAGCATGCTTAGGAGGTTTCTAGACATAGAGTTTCTCTTGTTTAAAGTACCTTGCTTATAATGTGATCTCATGAGGTATTTTGAGTTTTGATGGATGTCTAGATTCCCATGGTGCTAAGGAAGGTTTATTATCGCACTCCGATTGGTATCACGCTTAAAGGTCAATTCTATAAACCTTAGTACCATTTTGGTTGTAGTAACTCTCACACAAGTTTCATCTATGCATGTGTGCTTGAAAATCGACCAAACATTTGATGCACACATGTAGGGGAGCTACCACTACCAAAATCGGAATTGAAATGCTTGTCCAATCCAAGATTCATGATCAAATTGTCTTGGGCAAGCAATTCAATTTCATATTGAATTCAATTTCCATATCTTTGTGAGTTTATCGAGGGGTTGTCATCAATTACCAAAAAAGGGGAGATTGAAAGCTCCGGTTTAGTTTTGGTAATTAATGACACTCAAACGTTGCTAATGCTTTGCTCTAAGTGTGGTTAGACACATAGCGTGACGGTGGATGATGGAGCATGGTGATCACGGTGACGAACATGGTGGACATGTGAAGTGATCAAGCTCACTTGATGATGGATGGAAACGCGGTGGAGATCAAGGCGAAGGTATACTTGATAGGGCTTTCCGGTTTAGTGGTCGAGACACTATAGCGAGTGTGACCACATTTAGGATCGATAACCGACTATCAAGAGGGTTTCCTAAGTGCCTCTAGTTGTGACGTTGCATGATGCATGAGAGGTTAACTAGAGAGCTAACACTTGTCAATGTGATCTTGAGAAGATACGCTAACTCCGGTGTTGGAGAAGTGATCTACTGTGGAGTTAGCACCTTGGACAAGTGGTTTGGAGATTGACGACGACGGCGCTACATCGAAAGATCATACAAGAGGTGGAGCTGCATGGGCGCCGGACACAGCGTCTGACGCCGGTCGGGCCGGACGCGTCCCGCGCACTGTGGACGGCCTCCGTGGAATGCACTCGCTCTGCGGGCGAGCGCGGACGGCCGCGGGCGTCGTCCGGCGGTCCCAAGCCGACCGTAAACTTCGGGATCGGCGTCTTGGCGGTGGCTCGGTCGGACGCACGACGGACGCGATACCCGCAGACGCGGGTCCCGACGGACGCCAGGCGACGCGGCGGACTCGGGAGATTCACCGTTGGAGCGTCGACACTTGGAGGATTCGAACGACGCAAGCTTCAGCGGTCAAGTCGACATGGCGCCCGAAGAGCGACGGAGAACAGCGTCCGGGCGTTCGGGAGCTTCACCGGGGCAACGGCTACTTTCGTGGAGGGTCTATAAATAGACCTTGGCCGGCCTAGGGAGGTCTCTTCGCCATTTCTTCATACGAGCATAGTTTGAGCAAGAGAGACACTCCACTCATCTCTTTGATTCCTTTGCTAATCTTGAGAGATTTGAGTGAGAACAAGTGATTTGCATTGAGAGTTGCATCTGAGGCACTTGTTCATGAGTGAGCTGCGGATTCTTGTTACTCTTCGGTGATTCCCGTCACCGTAGACGGTTTGGAGCAGCGGGTGGTGGATGAGCTTCGACTTGGTGATTGTTGAGAATACAACAGGGTTCTTGTGAGGGTTCTTGATCCTTCATGAGTTCGAAGAAAGGATACTCTAGCGGATTGCTCGTGGCTTGTGGATCCTTGTCTTGTGTGGAGATTGCGGCTCCCCATTGGGGTCTTTGGCACCGAGCCAATTGAGCGGGCAACTCACCAAGCAAGTGTATCGCCACAACGAGGAGTAGCTTGCCTAGGAAGCAAGTGAACCTCGGTAAAAAATCATTGTGTTGATTTGTGATTGCCGAGGCTTCGACCTCCTTGTGCTTGTGCTTGAGCTCTCAAGGTGATTGGCTTCTACATCCTGATTGCCTATCTTCTACTCTTCGCGGCGGGTATAACCTTCGATCATCTCTTTACTTTCCGCAAAGTAGAATTGCTTGTTGTAGTCGGGAACCACTCCTTGTGTAGCTTAAATCCCGTGGGTAGAACTACTTGTTGTGGTCGGTCGGGAACCACTCTTTGTGTAGCTTAAATCCCGTGGGTAGAATTGCTTGTTCGGTTTTGGTGAACCGATTTTGTGTAGCTTGATCACCGTTGTTGAGTGTGCTATTAAATTGAGTAGCCTTGCTTTGTTTAGAACGGCTTGCATAGAGTAGTCGAAACTTTAGCTTTGCACATTTGCCGCCTAGCTTGCTAATTGTTTGTCTAGTGCTTTTGCTAGAAAATTTTATTAGGCTATTCACCCCTCTAGCCATTGTGACCTTTCACATAGGCCCGCCGTTGAAGATCGTTTTTGACAGCATTGGGCCGTGGGGGTTTTCTAACTGACTGAAATAGAGTCTTTATTTCATGTTTTTTGGAAAGGTCTTCTTTTTTCATGGTTTGCAACAAAAGATATGTTTAAACGTGTGTGGCAAACTTTCCCAATAAAACTAAGATCGATGAGATAAAAACAGATGGAGGATGAGAGAAAGACTACCTATCATAGGCCACAGCATTTGCTTAGGAAAAACAAAGGCACCGCAATATTTAATCAATAATAAGCTACATAACCAAGCATGGAGTCAAGTTTCCCAACAATCCGAGGCTAACAAAGAACTCGCGCTGACGATGCATAGCAGGCTGCCAGCAGGGGCGGCTTGCGTGGTGAGCAGCTGGTCCTGAGTCTACCCGCCCATGTCTAATTGCAGTAAGACAAGGGAATTAAGGTAGCTGGTGGCCGTCGGTGACTGCTCCCCGAGAAGCGATGGTTTGGGGAAATTCAGCTAGAGAAGGGAGAACAGGGACCGTGGCACGACTAAGGGGAAATGGTAAGCGCTCTGTCGTGTACTTTCGACCATGACGGCCACTCAAATGGTACAGACGCGTTAGCTCAAATGCGCAAAACCAAATCCTACAGACGCGTGTTAAGGAAGCTCATCACTAGTGTTCTAGATTTCAGACGCGCTCTTGTAAGGAGCGTCTGTAATAAGCCAGGCTTATTACAGACGCCTTATTTCAGACGCGCCCATGCGCGTCTGTGATCTTGATAAATACGCGTCTGTGAACTTCTTTATTTACATGGTCCTCTCCTCATCCCGGCCGATCGAGTGAGAGAGAGGCTGCGGCAGGCACATCGACGACAATGACCCGGAGCGCCGCATCGCCATCCTGCACTCGGCGCTGTAGTAGCCGGTAGTTGATGCGACGGAATCAATCGATCAATTCGGCGTAATAAACCCAGCAGTCGCTCCAGCACTGCAACTGATGCCATGTCAAACCAGTTACCAGTCGGCCTCCAGCCAGCGGTCCCTCCAGGACTGAGCATGGGACGGGACGGGACGGGACGATGAACCTTCGATGCACATGTAAACACGCGACCATTGCTTCCAGCAGACACGTTATAGTAAACATGTAACTCAGTCCTGGCTGCAGTCGATGAGCAACTGATCGAGTCATCGTAAACAAAAGTAGCACGTGGAATGGAACGAAGAGGGAGTCCAGCCATATGTCCACGCTCAACCCAGCACCGAACCAGGCTCACAAGTCACATAATCAATCATAGAATGATAAAAACCTTGCCATTTTTTTGCTAAATAAATAAGAGATTTGCTTCTTTGCAGTTGTGTGTTGGCTAGTTGCTAAAGATTGTCCTCAGACTGTCAGCAGCTATAATCGAATAGTGCGATGGATTGTCCATTGCTAAAATATTTCTCTTTTGTGGTGAATCATCAGTCGCTACGGCTCTATTTGGATATTCTAGCTCAGTTAGAGGTTAAGTTAGTTTTATAACTCTAAACTAGCCCTAAACAACTCTATCCAAAGAGGTGTTTAGATGCAAAGGATAGATTGACAATGAATGAGGTTTTCAAATCATTTGTCTCATTTAGAAGTCGCACAGTCACGCATGAAAAGATGAGGATCCGATGCGGCCTGAGAAGAAAAAAAGAGTTACTGTGGGTCCCACCAAAACTAGCCTAAATAATCACCTCTTTGAAGTGATAATTTTTTTTTTGGATGTGCTAGTTACAAAAACCTAACTCCAGCCCCTAATCTAAAGAGGAATTATACCTTTGTAGCTAAGTCGGATTGTCCATTGCTAAATATTAATGTCCATTCGGGATGTTTTTTGCCAACTCCCGCAAAAATTTCAGCCCAAAAGCCATATAAATTTGAAGTCTTCATCCAGAGCAAATAAACAAGTCCTCACTCTCTTTTCTCTCAACTCTCTCATTACCCGCTGCCTCCACGCACAAATCAAGGTAGAATTATCTTCTCTCAAAAATTTTGTGCAGATTTTAAATCATCACAGAATAAATCTGTCCCATCATATATAAAAGGGCACCATAAATTGAGGGTATCCCAGTCACATCTAATAATACAAATCTATAATTTTGTATTCTACTGTATTACTTTTCTAACCCATGTGATGTGAGAGATGCTTTAGACCTTCTTCAACGCACCACCATGGCGTCTTTGCCCTAACGTTGACCTCAACTAGACTTCCATCTTAAGACTACCACTCATGAACCTCTATTTTCATACTCTATAGATCATGGTCATTAAGATTCTTTCCTCTATACATGTTTCTTCTACACCCATCAACCTCTATCATCCTTACTCTATACCAACAACCGCGGCCCACGGCGGGGCCCACATGTTTGAAAATAAATTTTATCTAAATATATTCATGTGAGATCTTGTTTTCAAAGATTTATTGAAACAGAATTTAATGTTGTAATCAGAATTTAATTTGGTTTTTTGATTATCTTTTTGAGATCTTGTTTAATATATTCCTATGAGATATTGTTTTGAGATCATTAGTACGTGGAGGGTTATCTTTTCCAAGGCAGCACAGCTCTATAGCCAGCGTTGGCCCTGCCCTTGGCTAGCGTGCTGAGCCCAAGGCACATCCTGTGACTCCTAAGACATGCTACTTTTCATGGTGAATCTGCAGAAACTAGCTGGGCCTGTTTTTCCTAGCTTCGCTATGAATCTTATAATGAACTACTGTAGGCATGTTGGTGGTGGTCCTTTTAGGCGTGCTACTAGATCTGTATTTGCCTATCTCTAAAATGAGACCCATTAATAAAGAACCTAAATCCCAAAAACGTCTTCAACCTAATACCTATGGTCTGCAATAGAGTACGTATATAGAAGATCCACTTTTAGGGCATTTACATTTTTGCAAAACGTCATGTCCATGACATGGGGTGTGCCATTCATGTAATGATGGCAAATATGTAAAAACACCTATTTTGTGTATGGGAAAGAGGTATAACCCAAGTATAAGTATCCTCTCTTTTGACGATCAATTTACACATGGCTGAAACTTTAGTAGTAGAATTGGTTTTTAGTACCGTTTTTAATCTTTTGTTATCTTTATGGCTCAAAACTTTGTTTTTGAGATACACTAGACCCTTTCTTTCGGTTTTGTAATAACGAAAAACTATATGCATTGCTTAATACAGAGACTAGGATAATAATATATTCTCTTTTCTAAAAAAGGAGTTTTGTTGTTGGAGAAGACAAAAAATTAGGTATTAAACTCTTTGCTTATAGCGCTAACTAAAAGATGTATGAGTTTTGTATTTTGGATCGCGGTTGTTGGAGTTATAATAGGTCCTGCCTCTGGATATAAAACACCCCTATTGAAAACTGTTTCACCTGCACACTATTATAGAATGGATAGGGGGTGTCTAGCAACGTCGCATTTTTTTAGTAAAGGTGTCTCTATATAAAACCACCCGTAAAAAATGGTTTCCAAAATGACCCATGTCTAAAATTCCTGTTTTAGAGGCGGCTTATGTTTTCTATCGTTTTTAGAAATGTTCCTATATTTAGACGTGGCTAGATTTATGTCTCTAAAAATAGGTGCATCATGGTAAGTATTATAACTTAAACGAAGTCAGAAGAAGACAAATTTTAAATGAAAAATATTTATCTCGAAGAGCTCTACAACTTTTAGTTTACAAATTTTTATTCCGTTTGAAATCATTAGAATTCACAAATTCTATTTGAAATACTTCTATTTTGAAATAAAAAACAAACATTTTAAATAACTTCAAACGAGAGAAATGACCATAACTAAAGTTATGGATCTCAAAAAGATCTAAAATATTGTATTTTATAAAAATTTTATTTCAAATAATCTAGGAGCCCAAAAAATGCGATTGAAATGGCCAAAACTAAAGTTATGGATCTCAAAAAGGTCTAAAAATATTGTAGTTTATAACATTTTTTTATTTAAAATAATCTAGGAGCCCAAAATTCAATTTGAAGTCCTATATTTTAAAATTCAATTTTTTAACAACCTGGAGAAATGATAAAGCCAAAGTTATAAATAGCAAACAAATACAACTTTGTAGTTGTCAACTTTTTTATTTGAAATAATTTATTCAAGAAAAAGATGTTTGAATGTTCCATAATTTTAAACCTTTTTTTGAACGATCTCGGATGGAGAAATGACCAAAACCAAAGTTACAGTGCTCAACAATATACAACTTTTTAGTTAAATTTTTTTGTATGTAAAAACATTTGGAATCCTAAATATTCATCGCAAAATCTAGTAAAATGAATACAGAAGAAATATTCTACCCTTAGTCACAAGTGATTTTAGGGTGTATTGGTTATTAGTTTTTTTTTTTTTTTTGAGAAAAGTGTATTGGTTATTAGTGAGGTACGGTTGGAAGTGTCAGTATTCCCAACCAAACTGATGGGCGACATCCACAAGACTTTCAAGATTGTGCATGGAAGGGATCTTGGGTGCTGATGGGCGTGCTTTGCTAGGCTCAAACTCAGTTCCTTCAGCAACAAAGAGGATCACTGTAAGCATATTACTAAGCTTATACTAGAGAAAACATTTATGTTGGTTGCAAGAAGAGGGTAATATTAGCTCCTGTTTGAAAATATTGAAAAGGGACTACTACTTAGAATCCAATATTAAAACTGATGCTTCCTGGTTCTGATCATTTTGATTTGAATTCCTTTGTTCTTGTGTTTGAGCAGAAAGTACACATGACCGTGTTCATTAGGCATTACAAGCTCCTTGAAATGTACTCAACCTTTGTTGTGCCTATTCTGAATTTAGCCCGGTGCGTGGTGATGGAGATTGTGTTTCTACAGGAGCTTCATATTCCTACCTTGTAAGTGCCCTTCTCTCTTTTCCTTTCAATAACATTTATGTTTAGTGGTTAACACAATAGTTTGTGTCACTCTAAAACAGGAGCAAGTTCTTCATAGGTTGGATACACATGAGGACCACCGTCTTCTTGCCATATGTTCTGAGGCATAAAATAGGTTGGATACACATGAGGAGCAATTAACATAAAGATGGGAGGCATCAGCTGTTCTGAGGCAGGACGATTGGAGGTTATGAGCATCCTTGAATTTAATTCCTTGGATTCTTATTTAAAGCCTCTTGCCATATGTGTAAGACAATATTGAGTAGGCTACTAACCTTATATACAGTTCATCTAAAGCATTCAACTTGTAGGAGAACTGTTTTTTGTTACTGACAGAGGGAGTGGATTTTGGAACATTTATAAATGGGTAAGCATTTTTCAACTCTTGAGCTTTTCTAACAGTGTTGTAACTGTATTTTGCTCACACAATTTAATTGAGATTAGTAATAAATTCAGACTTTCGTAACCCATGTGACTCATGAATGAACTAAACTTGTTATTATAGAATAGAGGGTCATAGAATATTTACCCAGTTTCAGTACAGCTACTACATGCTTTGATGCAATTGTTTCATAAACGGGTTCACTGCAAGATGTGGCTGCATACAATATATACAATCAGAAGCATGAAACATCGCTAACTGATTTTTTTTTCTGAAATATGGTACAATAGTCTTGGTTCCTGCTGCAGTACATGGACATCAATCTGCAACAGATAGATGGGAAGCGGGATCAGTCATGAAATGCATAAACAATTGATAGCCAAAAGCGGTTTGGAAACTCACCAGTGTTTATGCTTGTTAGATACATGTGCATCGATGAAATTGACACACCGGTGTCATCAATATGCTGCTGCTCTGCTCGCTATAGTTTACTCAATGTAGAGGCAGGCCAAGTCAATTAACAAAAACAATTAAGGAGGTGGTCAGGCGCAGCATAGTGAAAATGCAGTGCAGAGATAAGTAAGTGCAATTGGCACACAATATGCAGATCTTTGGCTGAAACAAAACCAGTAACAAAGTAAGAGAACGAAGTGAAGAAGAGAACACAAACCTGGCTTTAGTGTCAAATCTAGAACTGTAGGCAATAATAATGCAATTTTCGTCTCTTGAGAATAATGTGCTATCAGTACTGCATCTTGGACAAGCACTGGTTGTTGTGTACTCCTTTTCACCTGTAGGCTACATCTGTTTCCTATGTTTGATGATGGATTAGCAATCTGGAATGGGTCAATCTAATTCTGTTCTTTTTTGGCAGGTTTAGATTCCTTCTCAGCAGGTGTTCGATTACAGACCAGACAGTGGTGATAACAGTGTTTCACATTTTCTTTTTGTATGGAGACATGAATCTTTGCATTGATAAATTGCTCTACACATGGCATTAGTCTGCCCTGTAGTGTGGACAATTTGACATCGATGCAGCATTTAACAATTATTTTTTAATAGACAAGTTAACAACGTATTTTTATTGGTTTGCAAGGTAACATTAGTTCCATTACATATGTGATACTGTCAAGTTAGTTACTTTCTTGCCTCTATTTGTTTGTTCAGGTTACGAGCTATAGCTTTGATTATGATGGACATCACTTCTCATGCAGATTCTCAAGATCATGTGCTGATGTGCATCTACAAACATGTAAGTGCATGCAAAAGTTAACACAACTTATTAACCTATACTGTTTGTAGGTGATAAGGAAAGAGACAGTGAGGACTGAGGAGAACTAGACTGCATGTATGTTCAGCAAATTAGGGCCCTATTGTTTAAAAAGGGGAGTAGTCCTGGTCGTGGAGAAAGAATTGGTCTGAGGTAGTGACTTAGTATCACAATAAAAATATTTTAAAAGATGTTAATCTTACCATTTAATTTCATTCTCTGAAGCAGGAGGGGTGGTGACCTTCATTTTGTCAGGCAATGGGTAATTTGCATGGAAGAATTGACTGCATTAGTGAGAGAGTATACCAAATAAGATAAAAAAAATAATTGAGAAAGGACCTTATCTTAGTACATATGCTCAAGTTATTTCACAATACAAGTCACAAAAAGAAAGTTATTTGACAATACTGAAAGTGGTTTAGCCACATGGTGAAAATGAAAGAAGTACTGGAAGTTAAAAAAATAATCTTTGCAAAAACAACTATCAAGAAAAAAAGAAATCTTGCACCGTTTCAGTAAACTAAAGATTAGATATTAGTTTCAGTATTTACACCTCATCTGGCAAACACTGTAATAGGTAAGGATCTGCAATGCTTTGTCATATTGGTCTTTGTTTGCTACTTCTGAAAAGACTCTCAAGACAAAACGACATAAGCATCAGATCCTATACAGGTCAATTAAGAGCACAAACAATGTGAACCAGGTAATCAGTACATAGCAAAGTCATTTTTTACAGCAATCAGACTAGGGAAATCATTATTATGAAGTAAAGCATTAATACTGCTATAAAGGGATTAACTAGGGAAATCATTATTATGAAGTAAAGCATTAATACTGCTTCACTGCTTTCGGAGAGATAGCTAACCAGATGCAATGGAAATTCAGAGAGATAACTAACCATTATGGTGGACGCTGAAGAAATATCTCTGATCATATTTCCCCTCTCCCAACTGGTGTAAATCAAACAATACAATTTTATTCAGACCAGAAGTTAATAAAAACAAAATTTTCCCATACATTCCATAACAAAATTCGTCAGACCTATTTTGTTGCAAACTATCATCTTGCGTACAGTAGCAGCAACCAATTTCCTGGTGGTCACCCCAAAAGCCTAAGCAACAAACCCTACAAAATCATGGATATTCAGATCTGAAACACTTGTTTGGGGATGAGTTGAGAGGGAGGGAGGGAAATCCGAACCTAGTCGATGGGGATGACGGGGCTGGGGTCTGGGCCGGAGGCGAGGGCGACCGGCGGCGGATCTGGTGGCTGGGGGCGGCGGCGACGGGTCCGGTGGCCGGCGGCGGGTGATGATGGCTGTGGACGCGGCGGGGCTGTCGTGGCTCGGGACGGCGGGCGGCGCTGCTGGTGGCGGAGTCCGGCGGCGCTGCTGGTGGAGGCCGGCGGCGCTGCTTGCTGTGGCCTGGGCAGAGAGGTTCGACTTCTGAGTGGGCAGCAGCTACGGGGAAGCGTTTGGGGAAGAGGAGGAATTGTCACGGGCGCAGATGGGATGCCACGTGCGGCTGAAATTTATCCGAGATCCCGCGCTCTCGTTTCTGCCCGTGTCTCTGTCAGCTGGGCCACAACGAACCGTGACGGTGGCCCACCGACGGGAAAGACAATCCGGGACGGTGCTGGGTCTCACGCGGGGGATGCTTCGGCTCCCGTGACGGAGGGTGCGGGCCGAGGGGGTTTGCTCGCAACCGACGCGAGAGAATCAGTCTGCGGTAGTGAGTTCCCTCTTCATGCCAAGATAGTGTTGCTGAATTGTTACCTTGCTGCTTGTTTGAAGTATTCACCAATGACCAATGCAAAGGGCTATATTTTGTAACACTGGAGATGCTAGACTTGGGAAAGATATTTGTTCTCCTTTTTACTCTCTCTACCATGCATCTGTCGTCACTAGCTTGGTGGTTGCTGACATGATCATGCACCATAGAATTGCCTATTTTTGATCTGTCACTAGCTTGGTGGTTGTTTGAAAATGTCAAGGGGCAGTAATGCTTCGCTTGCACAATGACAATTCTGTGTTCTTTTTGGAAAAAAAACATTTTATTAGTCCATGTCTCCTTTTAGCTCTCTTGAACATATTACTGTTAGAAATATATACGCTCATGAGAATTTTTAACGTGACACCTCGTGTTTTCTTAACCATTTATATGATGAAATATTCATTTTTGAGTAAGTACTGAGGTAATTTTCTCATCAAAAAGGCAAGGAAGGAACTGGCTATTGTGAGAACTGAATTCAATGATACACAGGACAAGTTGAAGGATATGTTTGAGGTATTTCCTAATATGGTCTCAAACTTTAGATCATCTTTTGTGTGCCTAAATATTCAGCACATAGTTTTTCTTAAAAAACAAAAGTTCTGTTATTTCGGCACTAAACTTTCTCAGATTGTATGACTGGTATGTCGGCTTCTCTGCTCAAGTAGCCTAATTGTAGTTCGTTTGCAGGAGGACCACACTCCAAAACGAGTTGTTGAGATTGTTGAGATGCTGAGAAGAGGCGAAAAACCCGGTGTGACAAACACTTGTATTTTGAGCTGATGTTTTCTTTGTTTGAGCTAATGTTTAGTGGCAAGCTCTTTTTATTTTAGCAGTCAGTGAAGGACCTAAACCTATGACAACCGAAAGAATTGACCACCGTACTATGTAATTTATTGTGTTGTATTAGGTTTTGTTATTGGCCATTTGATGATGAGATCATATTACTTGATATATCTTGAATTTAATGATGAGCCTAGCAGCTTGATTACCTGATGGTTTGTTTTGTAACAAGGAGCATTTTTTCTTAAAATATTTTTTTAGTAAGAATTAATTATGAAAGTATTTTTTTCTTGATAGAGATCAAGAGGGGATGGTTGACGCTTGTTGTTTGTAATTGCATCCTTTTAACCGAAAACCGCGACAACGACGGGACTATCTAGTTGGTTATTAGTGAGGTACGGTTGGAGTGTCAGTATTCCCAACCAAACTAACAAACAGAGTGCATATCGTGGCACAAATGCACAAATCCAATTGATTTATGTGAATATATCATATATCTTATAAAATTTTGGACTCCCCCCCCACCCACCCACCCACACACACACAATTATATTCATATCATGCCTCACTGTCCTACCCCTAAGAGAAGATGTGGGAGAGCACAAATTTTGAAGGGGGTGGCAATGGGAATTGCAGTTAGCAGTTTTTTTGAGAGTGCACGCTTCGAATTCCATCGTAAGCTTCCGTTTTACCAGCTCAGAGCTGAACTGGCCGTTCACCATGCCCACTCGCGCCACCTTTCCCGGATCAACTCCCTCCGACTCTCTCCATTCCATGCACGTACCGCAATGCATAGCCTGTGTCGTAACTGCTCCATGGATCTTCGCCGCCGCCTGCCCATCTCTGACAGAGTCCGCGCACTACCACAACAGCAGTTATTAACAGTGGTGATAGGGTAGGCAGAGAGACCGCATCATGGTCTAATCTGATCACCTTCCAGATCGAGCTCCTCGCCACTTCCACGTCCCAAATCCAATGGCGAGAGCGCACCCTACCTCCTCCACGTCCAAGCACAGGCCGATCGTCGTCGTGGCCTCCTCCTCCTTCCCGGCGCTCCTCTACGCCGTGTGGATCACGGCCGTCGTCGGCGTCTGCCTGGCGCTCTGCACCATGCACTCCCGCAAGCCCTCGTCGTCGTCGTCGTCGCGCCGGCGCCGCGGCGGCTGGCGTCCCGCGTCGTCGTCGTCCAACTCCAACCACCGCTGCGGGTCTAGGGAGAGCAACGGCGCCGCCGGCAGCGTTGGCACGGCCGCCGCAACCACGCCAGCCAAGGTGTCCCCGACGCCGAGCCACACCGCCAAGGCCAGCGGGGCTGACGTCGTCCCAGTCACGGTGATCGACGTCGGGACGCACGGGCCCATCCCGCCAACGTTCCTGCCGCCGCCGGACCCGCTCCCGCCGCGCCGGAGCCTGTCGTCGGCGGCGAGGCACACCCGGTTCGCCGAGCAGGTCGGGAGGATACGGTCGATGCGCCGCGGCGGATCGTCGGGGGACGCCACCGCCGCTGCCGGCGCGGAGGACGATGTGTTCGTGGAGTGCCACCGTGGCGGCGAGGTCGGGGAGGAAGGCACGTTGTGGACCAAGACGATCATCCTCGGGGACCGGTGCCGCGTCCCGAGCAGCAGCAGCGACGAGGAGGGCGGCGTCGACAGCGTCAGGATCAAGAAGTGGAAGAGCTATCGGCCGCCAAGGCAGCCGCGGTCGGTGCCAGTCACCAGGAGCAACTCCTTCGCCGGCGTGCCAAGTGCCGGCGCACGCAGTAGGCCGACCAATCCACGCTTCTAGGCTTCTAGCTAGCTCCCACGGCGGGACGAGGACCCAATGCATAGGCTGAATTCTTCATTTCCCTTTCACGGACTTCCTACACATTTCTTCCTTGATTGTTGGTTCTTAAGGAGTACTTTTCAACAAAATATGCTGTCTTGTTTATAGTGATCTACCATTGTAGGGTTGCTTTTATGATAGCCTTGAACCAAAACGATTTTCTTCTTTAAGTTTAGTTTTTGTTACTAATCACAGTACATGGATGCACATATAACCTTATTCCTATGGGCACCTCTAAAAAATTAAAGACCGAACCAATAAAGTCTCGAGATTAACAAATTAACAATACCTTGCTATCGATGGATATATCAGCTAACACTAAAAAGTAGCTATCGACTGGAATATAAGTGAAAAGAAAAGAATCTCACTCTCATCGGAAATATCGGCTAACACTAAAACATGTTAAATTTTATCCTAGGATCTATATCAACGGCTACATCAACTAACATTGAAACAACACGGTTAAATTCTAGTATCTGGATCAACTGTATTCTGAGTACTTTTCCCAGCGTTCCAGTCATGGCTCAAATTTGAACTCTACACAAGCAAACAAGATGAGATCTTATATATAGTTTAGTTATTAGGAAAAAATGTAACGCATCATAGAAATGGCTAACCAGATAAGAACACCCTAGGGAAACTTTTACTCTCTAGGGTATCAAATAGAACCCTAGGTACATAGATATTTCCTTAGAGCAGTTCTGTAACCCTAGGAAACAAATTAACCCTAGGGAAACAGGTAGATTCCAGCAGTGAGATATCACTCTGGTCTGTACCAAGGTGGTCAGAAATGACTATCTGTGCATGTCCGTCATAGCTTTGCTCAATCAAACAAGGTCAGCCGGTGATCAAGAACACATTCAATAGATATAGAGCCCTTTTTGCTCCACATTTTGAGATGCATAGGGAACAACTCTGCACGCACAGGATTCTCACATCCTTGGATGAAAATCACCTTAAATTACTTACAAATTCCACGCATACAGAAAGGAGCAATGCGACCGAGCTGACACAGCTCAAGATAAGATATTACATCCGGAAAACGCTTAAATAGAGTCCTCAAATATGGACAAACCAGAACCTGTACAGACCTAAAACATAGTTATGATGCCTTTTGTTAAGACAAGCTGCTCCAGAACACAGACAGCCCTTTATTTCGCCAACCACTGTGCAGTGCTAGGTCAACAAGTGCCCTTGCTCCTCCAGCAGGTAGCTTGGAAATTACGTACTTGCTCTTCATCTGTACTTCAAGATATAGACTGTACACGTCCACAGGATCCAAAAGATGCTAGTAGTGGATCCTATCATTGGCATCAACATTTAGGCCTTGGATGCCCCTTAGAGTGGACTCATAGTTCTTGGTGTTGGGCATGAGCCTGCCAGACAACGAAACTCCAGAGCGGTCCAAGTACTCCATGGTCTGTGAGGTCCTATGTGGGGGAGCATTTCTTTGGAAAGCCCCTAGGCTTCCATCTGGTGTACGACTCCGTAGTAAAGCTTCATTGGTTGGAACTCGGCTGCTAGGAACAGCAGGGCGCCTCAAAGATCCGCTTGACCGATCCAAAATAGATGAACTGGCAAACTATAAGTCATTGGAGGGGGTCAGACATTGCATAGTAAAATCTCATGCACCAAAAGAAGCAGTTGTCAAGTCAGCAATGTAAAACAACAAAAGATGAAAATAAGAACTCACCACGGCATCTTTTGATGTGGACACTTCTTGTCTAACTGGAGATTTCTGCTTTGCCAAGCTGCCTGCATTTATTCCTGCAGGTGGAACCTGGCGTCGCAAGGGATCATCTGACCACCCATTTCTCCGTCCCTCTTCAGTGGCTAAATTAATTCTGGAGACAGTTAGCCCTAAGCAGACCCAGCCAATTCAAAAAATTGATGGACATAACCACAAAAAATCAAAGAATGTGAATTCAACAGAAACATTAGGAAATAGTATCCATAAAGAATAATCTTTTGAAAATCCATGAGTATCAAATTGTTTGGAGTGATTTATAGTTCCTTTTGCCATAATGGTATATTTTAATTGGTGCTGGTATAGTTTTAATCAAGTTGTTTGTTATAATATTCTTCATCAACAATTGATGTTGCAGCTCATTTTGCAGATTCATGAAGCTTCCAACTCGTGCTTATAAAATATCCAGGTCCACACATATCAATGGTAGGAGCAGCTGAGTAAGAAACTAATGTCACATCAATCACATGACAGGCGCACCTGACAATCCATTATTATTTGCCATTGGAGCCATCCTGGAGCTTTGACCCGGTGCTGCAGCCTGTAACACTTGATCATGTGCATAAGATATTCACCCATAATTGTAGACAAGTAAAGAAAGCGAGCACTATAGATTGTACCAACCATTGCTCGTGGTGGAATGGTCATTTGCGATTGCTGGTACTTAAGAATTGTCCAGTCAAAAACATAATCATACTGAAATCCTGCAGATACAAGAAACTTCCTCTTAGAAGGATCTCCAATGGAGCATTTCCTGAAACAGAATGTTGAGAAATAGTAGCAGTCAAGTCATAAATATCAACCCTCTCGAATAAAAAGGTCTCTGAACAGTCTCTTCAGGTATTGATAGTCAGGCCCATCATCAAAACGCAGTGCACGGCAGTGATGGAAGTAGCATGCAAATTCAGAAGGGTATCCATGACAGAGAACCTGCAAATAAGAAAAATCGTAACAACCTCCAATTGCTCAATAGCGATAATTGAATTTTCAGTAAGAAAATCACCTCAACTGAAGTCGCGATCTTTCTTTCACTAATTTTCTCATACTTCTGTTTCTTGGTCCCAGCTTTTAGACCTTGCCAAGGAAGACTGCACAATAAGGGCTATTGTTAGTACACAACAGATAACAAGAGGCAGAAGTATAAGGACAGAAAAAAGAAGCACCCATAAGACCAACCTTCCTCTTAAGAAGTACATGAGTACATATCCAAGCGATTCCATGTCATCCCTCCTGCTTTGTTCTATTGGCAAAGCAGAAAAAAAGTATACTATTTGTGAATCTCAGAGTAACAGAAACAAAACAAATCGAATACTCAACTTGAAATGTTCTTTTATAAAGAAGCTTGAAATTTTAACCTACCAATTCCGAGATGAGTGTTTACACTTGCATATCGTGCTGTCCCAGTCAAATTTTTGTTCTCCCTGCACTTCAGTAGATAAATGTCATACATCTTCTAAGGCAGGGCAAATAGCATGCCTTTGTAATTCATATCTACCCATCTATCGACAAGATCAAATATACAAACACAACATGGCTACAGTGCCCAGTGAGGAAAAATCAGGAAGTACATCACCAATATCATGGTGCAAATAGAAAAGAAAGAATGTTAAACTGTCGCCCTCAGAGTCACAGATTGATGAATTGCGACATATTACCTGTATGGAATGTGCTGGTTTGCACTGTCCCTGTATTTCTTTGCCAATCCAAAATCGATCACATATGCCTGGAGAAGAATGAAGAGAATGTGAATATCCCAACTATCCAAGGGAAGGCCCTCAAACCTATAACTATAAGTACAAAAACTGTGCCTACATAAGTGAATACAACATGCTAAAAGACTTGCCTGATTTGTTCTCTTGCCAAGGCCCATGAGGAAATTGTCTGGCTTAATATCTCGATGTAAGAATGACTTCATATGAACATACTGGATCCGGTTGATCTACAAGAAATTGAAATTAAAAACTCTGATGTAGACTAAACCAGCAAGGACTATGTTATATAATAATAAAGTTTACGCTTGCACTCAGTTATATAATGTACCAACTGATCTGCAAGCATCAGAACGGTCTTTAAGGACAGTTTTCTGTTGCAAAAGCTGAAAAGGTCTTCAAGGCTTGGACCCAAGAGATCCATAACAAGAACATTGTAGTCACCCTCGACACCAAACCACTTGACGTTTGGAATTCCAGCTGCACGAGAAAACAAAATGTAAGTTATAGTAACCTTAAGAAAATGAAAACAATAAATGTATGAAAGCCCAACTAGAAAGAAGCATGTATTACTTCCACCCTGCAGTATCCTATACAGCTTTGACTCATATAGCAACTGAGGATGTTTTGTCTTCACATTTTCCTGGACAAAACACAAACAGGTCTTGTCAGTAAGCACAGTCCAAGCCCTGCAGTTGTTTAAAGAGATCATCAAGATGGGACATCCTAACAATTCCTATGAAAATAAATCATTTTCAGCGCACACCATAATGAAATGGGTTATGCTTAGAACAGAAGAAAACAAACTAATCATTTTCAGGCAGGAGCCAAAACCTGATGTTCCTTTCCTTTTTTTTTCTTCTTTTTGTTAAAGAAATAAGGAAGTGGACTACATTAATGCTGCAAAGTATATAAAAAGTGTTCAGCTGTAGTTCAGTAACTGCACAAAATCTATTATGAAGTTTAACTCTATGAAACTAACATGAGCTGAGTTCATTAACTGCTAGTCCAAGGTTGCTATGAAAGTGAGTTGCAGGCAGAACTATGATTCACAAAACATATATACGAAGCAAAAAATAAACATCTGTGATCAATAATCTACCATTAGAATTCGACAGATTACAATTCCACACTAAATTTAGTTGATATTTACTTGAGACACAACATCCAACCACTTACAATAACTACACTAAATCGAAAGTATGCACATTATTAGGGAAAAAAGTGGCATCACTCCACTTAACAAATGTAGAACACAAACATCAAAACGGATATCACTTTGTATGAACGGTGAACTCACCAGCTTAATGGCGACCTCCTCGTTGGTCTGCACGTGAGTACCTGCAGCAACAGCGCCAAACAAACAGCACAATCATCAACACCACGGGGCAAGGGCAAAGGTGCGAGCTTTCGCACGGGAGCGCAACATTAAAGCAGAGGAACCGGCGGCACGAACCGAGGAAGATCTCCCCGAAGGATCCGCTGCCGAGCTTGCGCCCGAGGCGGAACTTGTTGGCCACGCGCGGCTCCATCGGCGCGTCCCCGCCTACCAGACGACTTCTGCCCCGCGGGTAAAGGGCATCCGGAGACGGAGGAAAGGTTGGGGATTGGGAACTCTAGGGTTTGGGGGATCGGAATTAAGGCTGGGCACAAAACCCGATACCCGAACCCCGAACCCGAAAACCCGAACCCGAACCCGAACCCGAAAAACCCGAACCCGCAGTACCCGAAGTCAAAATCGGGTAGTGAATCTATTACCGATTTTATTTCGGGTAATTAACATCCTCCGCCGAACTACCCGAAGCACCTCAAGTTCTAAATGTGTGAACCTATTATTGTCTTCGTGATTGTGTCGCTTGTTGTGGTTTGACTTGCTTGACATGTTACATTTACACAAGATTATTTAGTATTATTGTGTTGGCAGTTTGCCACCTACGATGAAAACTTTTATAAATTATTAAATATTTTGTCAAGTTCTAGTTCTATGTAAAAATCTATGTTCTTTGGGTGTTCCCTGTCATTTTAAATATTTCGGTAAATCGGGTATTACCCAAACCCGAACCCGAAATTGCGGGTACCCGAAGTTGCGGGTAGTGTTTTTCAGGGCTCCAATCGGGTAACAATTCTCATTACCCGAATTTCTCAAAACCCGAACTACCCGACCCGAAGTTTTCGGGTAACCCGAACGCCCAGTCTTAATCGAATGCGGCGGAATTGGGGATTTTTGAGTTTTTGTCGTGGCGGTGGTGCTTTGTTTTCGCGAGAGAGGAGTAGGAGCAAGAGTCGCGCACCGCCCATACCGGGCAGGGGACCGCACCCGCCACCCAACACCCCAGGCCATGAGGCCGACCCTCGTGCACTTGGGAAAAGAATTAGTGGAAACACGAGGGGTTGAAAGTGGAAAGTATCGTCTGTTCCAAAATAAAAAAAATTGGAAAGTATCGTCTTAGGCGCAGGTACATTGCTACACGTAAGGTTTCATATGTCGTCTCACGCATTGCTATGTTGGATTTTTGATGATGTGGAGGAAAGAGAGAGGTGAGAGAGAATGAGGTAGTTGCTTCGTGAAACAAATTTAGGACTAGAAGACAACTATTTTACCATTGTATGAGTTGTTGTTGTCATGCACCTCACATCTTATTTTTACTCTCTCCATAAATTAAGGAATTGCGAGTTGTTATGAGACAACTTAAAAAGACACAACCATTATAGATGCAGTCTATTAAGTTGTCTTAAATTACGTGTCACTCTATAAGACTAGTTATGAGACAACGCTATTGTACCTGCCCTTAGGAGTAATGACCTATGTGGCGCGACTACTCCTAAACCCCCTGCACAAGCTAATCATTTTTTCTCAATCACGCAAAAGATGTGCACGTATTTATATTAAGAGAAGAGTTTGAAACGGACAAACAAACTGGGTGGGGTTTACATCTTGCACATCGGCAGCGACCCCTCCCCAACACTGTGTTCGATCTATTGTATTACTCGACGAACTAGGCAACCCAAGTGCTTTGCGCCGGCCTCGATCCAGAGCTCCGCTTGAAGCTTGATGAGCGACTCAATCGCCTGAACCTAAGTGGCAGCACCCCGAAAACACCAAGCATTCCGCTCCTTCCAAACCTCCCATGCGATGAGTGCCAACAGCGAGTCTGCCCCCTTGGCGAGGTGGTCTAGCCAGAGCGCGCGCCATGTCTCCATCCAATCCACAATTGTTCCCGCCGCCGGCTGTTGCAAGTTGGCCCCGAACACCCTCGCCGTGTCAAACCAGATTTGTCTGGAGTACGGGCAGTCGACGATGATGTGGTCGATTGTCTCAGCCACTTGATCGCAGAGGAAGCACATGTCATGCGCGTCGAGGCCGTGTCTTCTACGGCGATCAGCTGTCCAGTGCTGGCGACGAATTGCGAGCAATAGAAACAGCTTACCCTGAGAGGTGCCCACATCTCCCATACACGGATGCAGCCTGGGATTGGGTGAGATCCCGCATGCAACGTCCGGTAGGCCGATCGCACCAAGAACCCACCGTCCGAGGACCACCTCCATACCAGGCGATCGGGCTCGTCCGTGAGGGTGACGCCATTGATGGTGTGCCACAGCTGTAGGTACTCCGCGGTCACCGGAGACGAGACACCTCCGGTGATCGTCCGGATCCAGTGCCTGTTGGCGAGTCCTTCCGCGACGGTGAGACATGAGATGGTTAGCTTGGGTACGTACTGCAACAGCATAGGTGCCAATGCTCTGATCGATGCTCCGTTCACCTAGCTATCTTGCCAAAACCGGGTGGTTGTGCCGTTCCCCACAACGGTGTAGGTGGAAGCACGGAAGAACACCATGGCCTCCCTTGATTGGTGCAGCGGCAATGCCGCCCAAGCTTTGTCTGCGTCCGTCTTCTGTAACCATAGCCATTTGGCCTCAAATGCCGTGGCGGCCAGCTTGAGATCGGTGATCCCCAGGCCGCCAATTCGGCCTCGTGCACGTCCGCCATGCCACCGTGCACTTCCCGCGCACGTCTTCATTGTTGCCGGCCCAAAGGAATCGCCGACATATGGCATCAATTTCATCTCTGGCCCATGGCGGTAGCCCCTCATCGATCATGGCGTAGACCGGTATCGCGGTGAGCACCGACCTACCCTAGATTAGGTGCTCGCTTTTCATCATAAGTGGCCCGTGGCAAGCAGGCAGCCGCCTGGCGCCCACCGTCTTCCTGATATCCTGCTTGGGAACCCGCTTGGTGCTCAGTGGTAATCCCGGGTACCGAATGGGGAAGGGTGTCACCTAGCACCCCAGGAGCTCCTTGATCTTGTCCATGCTGCTCTCGGCGCCGAAGATGTTGGTTATGGAGCACTTGGCCATGTTGGTCTTTAGACCGGAAGCATCAGCAAATATGTCCAGTAGCCCCTTGATTGCGGCAGCTTCGTTGGTGTCCGGGTGGGTGAACAGGATGACATCGTCTGCATAAATGCTGCACTGGAACTTGACCCCCACTCGGTGTAGGTTGTGTAGCACTCCATGGGCGCGTGCAGCAGCAAACAGCCGACCGAGCACCTCCATTGCGATGATGAATAGCAGTAGGGATAGGGAGTCCCCCTGCCTCACTCCTCGGCAGTGTGTAATTAGCATGCCAGGCTGCCCATTCAAGAGGATGCAGGAGGTCGTCGAGGAGAGCAGCGTGGTGATCCATCTTCTCCAGCAAGGGCCGAACCCCATCACTTGCAACATGTCCAGAAGAAAGGGCCACTCGACTGAGTCGAATGTTTTCGCAACATCAAGCTTGAGCAATAGTTGGGGAATCTTTTACTTCCTGAGCATTGCAGCCGCCCGTTGGTTGTACTTGTAGTTATCGTGGATGGAGTGTCCTCTGATAAACGCATTCTGGTTGGGTGCGATCAGCTCCTGCATCCTCGGGGCGAGGCGTAGCGCCAACAGTTTGGACAGCACCTTGGCCAGGCTGTGCACCATGGTGATCGGCCTGAAATGTCCGGGCTCGGTGGCATCAGCCTGCTTAGGTAGGAGTACGATGAGAGCACTCTTAAGCCGACCAAACGCCCGGCTGTCCCCAAACATGATGGCGTTGATGCCAGCAACCACATCCGACTTGATGACCGACCAAGCGGTCTTGTAGAATGCGACCGTGTACCCATCGGTCTTGCCTGAATGGCAGCCCAGATCTCCTCCTCGGTGGCTGGCTGTTCCAGCACCGTGAGGTCATGAGCGCGTATCCCCAGCGCTTGGAGGTCGATCGCCCCCTCAAGCCGGCCGCTGGTGCCAAAGACATTGGAAAAGTGGTCGTGGATTGCTTGCGCCATGGCGTCATGGTCCGAGGTGAACGTCCCACCGACCCGTAGGCGCGTGACCATGTTGCGCCTCCTGCGTCCCCGCACCAACACATGGAAATATTTGGTATTGGCATCCCCATCTGCTAGGTACCTGATGCGTGCCCGCTGTTGTGCGATTGTGCTTTCCAAAGATGATAGCCCAAGGCACTTGTGTTTCAGCTCGGCGCGCAGCGCTCTCTCCGAATCGGTGAGGCCATGCGTCTCGGAAAGCTAATCCAGCTTGAAGATGATGGTCCGCTCCATGATCAGCTGCTCGTGGACCAGGCCGATCCTCTTCGTCACCCAACTTCTGAGCTCCCTGGTCAGTGCCTTGAAGAGCATGCCAGGCGCAGGATGGGTCAGTGCCCGTGGTTGGGCATCACTAGCCGTGCTCGATGGCTTCCAGGTAGTCTGGCAGTTTTAGCCAGAACACCTCAAATAGGAATCGTGGCTTCGGGTTGATGGCCAGGGACATTTGCAACAGCAATGGACAATGGTCTGACGCATCGGATGACGAAGCTTGGAGGTGGCACGTCAAGAACCGCTCCTCCCAGTCGAGTGAGGCGAGCGCCCGGTCCAACCTGACAAGCGTTGGTTGCTGCTGTTCGTTACTCTAGGTGTACCTCCGACCATGGAGGTGGATGTCCAACAGTTGGAGGTCCGTGATGGTCTGCCTGAAGTGCCGCATGGTTCGTCGGTTGATCTGGCTATTGTTCTTGTCAGCCTCATCTAAGATGAGATTGAAGTCGCCCATGATTAGCCACGGACCGACGCACGCATCATGGATTGCTTCAAGCTCTTCAAGGAATAGTGTCTTCTCGGCCTCGTCCTGGGGGCCGTACACGACACTGAGCCACCATGGCTCGGCGTTGTTAGCAATGACTTGTACCATGGCCGAATAGCACCTGATGTGAGGATCTCGCAGGGCGACGTTCAGAGCTCACGCCGTGACGATGACACCCCCCGGTGTTGGCCGCCGGAACATAAGCAAAATCAACAAATTCCATTCCAAGCATACTGGCGATGAGCCATGAGTTCACACAATGGAGCTTGGACTCCACCAAGCACATGATTTGAGCGTTGGCATCTCGCGTCATCATTCAGACGTTGTCACGTCGGGCTTGCGAGTTGAGCCCGCGGATGCTCCAATAGACAATGGCTGTGTTATCCATGTCCTGTGACAACCTTGGGGCAGGTTCCCCTAAGCTCGCGCGCGGCCGGCGCGCCGTCGCCTGCCACGCCCAGTGACCGGCCCGTCGTCAGGGAATAGCGCCCGGAGGGCCTCGTCATCCTCTGGCTGCCCGCCGAACAAGGCGTCAAACTTATTGGAGGCGGTCGCTGCTGACATCGAAGTTGCGTGCCTGAGCCGTTTGAGCACCAAGTACTCCCCGCGCTTGGATGCTGGTATGCGTGAGAGGCTTTGCGTGGCGATGTGGCGGCTGCGCAGCAGTCTTCTTGGTGTTGCCGGCTTCTTAGGCGACGGCCGCTTGAGGATCGGCGTGGCTCTCAGCTTTCTAATCTTGCCGGCGAACAGATCATACCGCTTTTGGGCTGACTCCGCGTTCCTTGGGGGTGATGGAATATTGCAAGGTGGGCTGGAAGCCGCAACTTGGGCCGACTCGTATGGTACAGGTGCAGTGATCATGGACGTTGCAGCTTGGCCCAGTTGCTGGGTCACAGTCCCATCTCCATTGTCGATTGGACGTGGTCATCTGCTGCCGCCTCAACGGGTGCAGGGACCTCCTGTGACTCTTCTGCCGTGGTCACTGGCACCAGCTGCCCACCCAGAGGACCGCTTTCCTCTTCCGATGGTGGTACTACGTTGCTAGGCACGCCATCTTCGCCACTGCCCATCTCCAGGGTGGCTGCGCTTTCGGTTGCCATTAGGGTCATGGCCGACGGCGATGCCCCTGACGTCAGGCATGTGTCCAAGGTCTACCTGGTGCCGGCCTCAGCTGCTTCATCTTGGTTGGCCTGGGGCGGGTCAGCAGACTCCTACAATCGCGGCGCCCTTGTCTCGATGCACGTGGGCTCGGTACTGGCTCTAACCGGTGGCTCCAGCTGAGGATCAGTGCTGGATGCAGTGGAGGGGGCAGTTGAACTGGCATTTGTCCTCATGTAGTTCAAATTTGGCTTCATGCCTTGCACGGCTGGCCGTGGTGGAATGTTGCAGCGGCTCTGCTTCTTCTTGTCGCGCAGCCTGCTTTGGACGCCAGACCTGACATTGCTTCCGATTGCCCCTTTTGCTTTCTTGACCATCTTGACCCGTTGGCTGTATGCGGCTCCCGATCCGATGGCGTACAGGGACACGAGCTTTCCCATATGGTCCCACCCTGTCATGCACCGGGATGTGCTACGGTGGGCCCTGCTGTTATTGTCAGTGCGAGTGGCGGTCGCCTCCCGCGTGCGGCGCTGCGCCGCCGTCTGTCTGGCCACGGCGGCAAGGAAAGAGGTGGACCTCCGTTCCGGACCCCCGATCACCAGGATGCCGCTTCCGGTTTCTCCCGCCGTCGGCGGTGTCTTCCGAGGAGGAGGACCCATTGTTGACACCAGAAGTGGCAAATGGATATACCACAAGCGTACGGTAGTCAATGTAGCCTTCACCGGGAGTATTCCAGGTATCGTATTTTCCACAGGGAACGTGAAGTGAACTAACTAGGCTCAGAATGGATGAAACGAAGGGTCTAGGATAATAGGATAGAGAGATCTATCTAGTAAATATATCTGATCGGGTACTATACGAGAACTTAATCTCACCCTTTACTGGGGGGCGATAGGTGAAATGGCAAGCGACAAAACACTTCCCGAGGCAGCTACCAGTGCAGCCCAACTATTATTTGACAACTTATCTAATAACACATGCAAGGAACTCCAAGTCCTAGCAAAGCCTATCACTCTTTGCTAGGTGTCTACACAGTGCGACAAGGAGTCCACACAGGTAAGAGTTAGTCTAGACACCACGTCTACACTAATGCTACTACTCTAAGCTCCTCGAAAGCCTCGAGCACTTTAACAAGTAAAGCAATGTGCTAGTAAAACACTTGTATACTTAAAGTACTAAACCAGAATGTAAATACTAGAAAGACTCAGATGAAAACTTACAAGAACATTCGCATCCGCTGAGGCGCTCCTCGAAGAGAACTCCCGACAGGCCGGGACTCCTCCTTGGAACTCCTCACTCTCTTCCCACTAACATAGCTAACAATACTAGAGAGTGGCTTTCTCCTAAGTTTCATGCTTTAAAGTGAAGGCCTATGGGGGGTATTTATAGTGGGAGGTGGAGTAGGGGCTACTCCACCACCACGTCAGCGATCCACGTGACACCGTCTCTCCACCCTTGGATAAACCGACCTTCAAACTGCCTTAAATGGACGCCTGAGATTAACCACCACATGGGGGACATGCAGGGAGTTGGTGGAGTGCCAACCGACTTTGATTGGCCACAGAAAGGGCGTCGGCCGACCCCTCCACTGATAGGTGGGACCAACCCCTTTCTTCTAGAAGGATGTCGACGTCAGCGGGAGAAAGTTGACCCAGAGAGGCCTCCATATGGGGATCGTCCGAACCCCCAATGATAGGTGGGGCCTCTCCCCTTGCTTGTGGGCCTTCTCCACCATCTCTAGTGTGGGTATGAAGTGGTAGGACCCCCTGTTCACCTCGGATGATGAAAATGTGGGTCCATGGATCCATGTGAGCTGAATATGAGCCGTTGAGAGGAAACACACTTGTGATCCAAGGGTGGCACTTGCATGGGACTGTGTTGGGAGGATCCTGGTTGTCTGGCAGTCACTGAGATGGTCCCAAGAAGGGATCGGCCGATCCCACTTTGGTGGAACCAAGGGTCCATCTTCTGTAGGTGACTTCTACATGCAATTCTAAGCACAATGGTGGTGTTGGGCCCACCAAAGTGGGATCGGCCGATGCCACTTTTGTGCCCATCTTTTGCACATTGCCTCCAGAAGCTATGGTATTGATGAATGTGAAGTTGTTTTTCAATTGGCCATACTTTGTTGGTTGCCCAACCTTCATATGGAGCTTTCGGACGCTAAAAAGTACTTGTTCTGAGTGCCTGCAACCAAATAATGATAAGTACATGTGAAACCAAGTTATTTGTATCTAAGTCACTATGTGTTTGATGGTTTCCTTCCAGAAAGAATGTTTTGTTGATGGTTTTGATGGGGTAAAAACATGGTATAACTACCGTCAACAAGATCCCCCACACTTAAGTCTTTGCTCATCCTCGAGCAAAGGTTAGAGAGAAAGATGAAATATAATTATGACATCTTTAAGATATTAGCAAATACAAAGCTTTACTCAAGACATATCTCATACAAGTGGGTTATGTGGTACTGTCTAGCATATATCCTTCAGAAGTTGAAAAAATAGAACAGTTCTCAAAGCAAAGTCATCTTTCCATTTTCATATCCATAGTACTTAGAGCTTTTGATAATGGTTTTTTTTAAAAAGAAAGCACATAGTTCATTCTTACTCCTCAAATAGTACTCTCAAATCACTCAATAAGTATATGATTCCTCACCAAGGCATAGCATAAGATTGCCTTCTTTTGTTTCATCCTACATCTATCAAGCTTATGTGGGGCTTAGGTAGGGATAAATAGGGTAGCATACTTGCATTGCGTATATTGTAAAGCCAAAACAAGGATCCACGGAGAAAAATGTCATAATCCTAAATCAAGATGTGCAAGTGTGTGGAAATATGTGGACTAGACTGCTCCTCTATTTGATAAGATCTCTCTCTACTTTATTTTATTTTGAGACATGGCTAATATTTTCTTTTTTTTTCAATGCAGTGGACCTTCATGTGTCCACACATTTTTTTTCTTTTCTTTTCTATAGCCTTTGTGTCTCATCTACTAAGTCATACTTATAGAGATATTCTAAAACTTTAAAACAAGGAGCATCTATATGGTGGAAATGGATGGCATGTTTTTGTGTACTTCCAGTATAGAAGTAGCAAGCATGATATGAGGGGTGTGTGTGTGATCTTGATCTTGGGACTATGACATAATTCTCAGCTAGGGTCAGCAAGGTTTGATCAAACTCAACACAAGGACAAGTAGCATATATAGAAGGGGTTTTGAACATGGTATGAACATATATGGCTTTGGTAGGAAGTTTCTCACTATTAAGGAGTAAGCGACACTATGGTTTTATGACATTTTCCAAAATAAATCTCTAAGCACTTTGGATAGAAGAGGTATGAATCATGAGTCAAGAACTATATCTCATTTATCAACAAGTTAGTCAATATGATACTCCTATCAAGATATGTGACCCACAAGTATAAGCATATACAAGAACTAGACTTTGTGATGCTTTCTTTGTGATGCTTATTTTGTGACGCTTGTATCCTTTAAATTTCATAAATCATGTCACCCTTTTTTTCAGATGCAAGTCTTCTTGTTTTTTATATTTATTTTAGTTCATCTAAGGAAAGCAAATAAAAAGTAAAAGTGAAAATAAAAGAACAGAGGGGAAGTAGGAGTGGCAAACCAGTCAGGAAGAATGTAGTCAATGAGATAATGCTGGCTGGTGGGTCCAAGGCTCCAAGATAGGGTCGGCCAACCCCACTTGGGCTTGCCAGTTGCTGCCATTTGAATTCCCTCTATTGAAAATGTATCTCTGCAACTTGCGTTCCCGTTAGCCTCCAAACTGGGGGTCTCCCGACCCCTCTTCTTTGGCTTCTTGAGCCTGGTCTTGTCGTGCCAATATGCTAGGCCATGTGCTACACCGTGGTATGTTGAGAAAAGTTCAAAGGCGTAGTTGGGGGGTCGACCGACGCCCTCACACTTGGGTTCTTGAGTGTTCTGAATTGCAAAGACATGGGAAACATCAAGTGCAGGTGTTCTGCTGGTGGCAACACACCAGCAGAACAAAATTTTATTCATTTTATTAAATGGATCATAGGAATAAGTTATCATGATAAGGATTGAATGAACTTAGCTTTATGGCTAGCATATTTGTGAAGAGGTTTGAGATATCTAAGGTCAAAGGAGGAGGTCCTCGTGTCACATTGTTGTTTCTAAGGGTGCGAACGCACTAAGGACCTTCTTCACGACTCTCTTCTCAACCAGTCATCCTCAAAACACCCTAATGGCGTATTGATTATGGAGAACTATCCTTCCATTAGGTGGTCTTTGGGTGAGTGGTGAAGTCCGCTACTCCCACAACTACTTCTTCTCCACTGAGGTGAATAAGGGAATAAACAACTTTCCTTGTCCTACCGCCAACTATCCTTGTGGTTCTTTATGAAAGGTGGGCATATAAGGCATGGTAGGGCTCTACCTCAAACACAATGGCCTTCATGGCGACTGGGTCTGCTAGTGGGAGCCATGGTGAAATTATTCTAGGTAACTCGGGTGACATAAGGGAGGCCAGAAGGTGTTGGATTTAAGGTAAGGAGAAATGGGATAAAGAAAATGAGGAGGAGAGGTCAAAGGAGCTATTGCCAAAGATTACACTCTTGTTTCCACAAGAGTTGCTACTGGGGATAGCTTCTAAGTGTTGGCACAACACTCTGGGGTGAACGGGTCAGGCTGGATCCTCCAAATAGGGGTCACCCGACCCCTACCTAGTGGTGCCAGGTGCTCAGACTTTTCCCTGAGCTCTCCTTGTCATAGAACCAGTCTTGGGACTTTTTGTATCGTGTCAAGTTGGGGTTGCTGACCCCTACTTGAAAGGTTCAGAGTAAGTTGGTACTGGTTCCATGCTCCCTAGGTGTTGTTGAATGGTTTGGCAAAAACATGGGCATAGTTAGCGACCAACAGGGGGTCGACTGACCCCCCTATGGAGGCTTCCTCGACCCTATTTTGTCATGGAGACTAGCATAGGTGTGTTCATTCTGATCTAGGGGCCAAACCATACGGAAATGAAAGGAAGTTAAGACATGTAGATTTTAGTCATGTTAAATCATTAGCAGGGTGAATTCTAGCATGTCAACTTCCTTCAAGGTTCATGCTCATGGAAAACTTTAAGAAGGTGGCCACTTACCTTAGAGACGAGTTGTAGCATTGGTCCTTCTCAGTTGCATTGAAGTTTTCCTTGGCCAAACAACTTGACCTTTGACCATGAGGATCTCGATTTGTCTCCATGAATGATTTTGTGACTTACCCATAGTGATGTTGATGTTCTTGCTACAACGGTTAGTCCAAAAGTGCAACCAGGTTCCATGCAAGTATGTTTTGGTTCAATAATCAAACTTAACACCATGTCTTGTTTGATTAAGGTAGTCTATTTAACCTAAGCACCATGCTTAATTTAAAAAGACTATAGAGGTATGACCGATCCATATACCCAAACCAACGCATGCTAACATAGAGAAGAAAGCTTAATGGAGTACACAAGATTCATTCTACTAGAGACAAGAGCATGAGTGATGAAGACAAGAAGCATTTTTTTTGAAGGGTTGAAGACAAGAGCAAAAGAAATGCACAAGACAAGAGGGATGGAATGTGACAAACCAGTCAAGGAATATGGCTCAATGGAGTAGAGGCTGATTGGTGGGCTGAGGGGCCCATGGTGGGGTCAGCCGACCCCACCATGGAGGCTCTAGCCACTTTGTTTCCTTCCTTGTGCATCCTTACCTCTAATGATGTATTCCTACACTGATGCTTTTTGCTCGAAATATCCTTTAATGCCCCATTGTGCTTAGGACGTCAAATGACTCCCCCACACTTGGTGTAAGGTGTGCCCTGAGTCATGGAAACCGAGACAGCATCAAGTGCAGGGGTTCTACTGGTGGCAACACACCAGCAGAACCACAAGTCTTACCAACATACTCAAGTTAGGCACACAAGTTGCATGATGTTGATTTGAAACCAATTTATGAGGTCCTAACTACAAGAACTCATACCACTATGAGATTTGGAGAACTTATGATAAACAAAAGCATCTACAACTTCTACTACAGAGAGTTTGGACACAAGAAGAGTGATGGAGTTGTAGATCTCTTGTTGAGTAGTGGTAGAAAGAAAGATTGATTTGGAAGATTCCTCGAATGAGCAAGTGCTTGATGAGAGGATCATAGGATGACTTTCATGCTCATTGATAGGATCTTCCATCTCAAGGAGTGGGTGAGTGCTTTCCTTCTCATGACATTCCATATCCTCCTCAAGACTTGGATATGTCATGGTTGTTTGTGAAATCATTTTAAGCTCACCCCTTAGATTAAGAATAGGATTGGATTCTACACTTCCGCTAAGAGGTTGGGAAGACCAAATAGGTAGATATTCCTTGCCTATTCTATGAACAAGCTTCTCATTTCCCAAAGCATTCTCCAAGATTAGCTCAATTGGCCTTTCGATAAAAGTGAGATGAAAGGAAAGTCCAGGAAGGTAAAAGATGTGGAAATCTAGGGAGGTCTTTAGATCATCAATCACCATAGGTACGCCTTGAAGGACTCCTAAACAATCAAGGACTTGACCATTCAGGAGCCTAAGGCATTTTTGGGATTGGAGTAGGTGATTCTTTGATGAACCTTGATGATGGAAATGAGGAATGGTGTTCATCCCAAGGCTAGGATCATAGCAAATCTCACTAAAAATGCCCATGACTTGACAAGATATTCTTCTTACATGAGTAGGTGTCGGTGTTTCGACCCAGGGGGCCTAACACTAACTAGTAAATTCATGTCGCATGCTCTCAATCCGGATGGTGATGCAAGAAGAACACAAGTGGTTTATCCTGGTTCGGGCAAAGAAGGCCCTACGTCCGGGGGGGGGGGATGACTTGTATTATCTTGCACCGAAGTGCTTGTACAGGGGGTGAATACAAGCGAGCGAGTGGCTATGACTTAGGCATTTCGCAGTGGCCTGAATGTTGTGTTTTTCATCTCCCTCCCGTACGCTAGGTCTTGGCGTCCCCATTTATAGGCGAAGGGGAGGCCCAAGAGTACACAATAACTAGGGCAGTTGTGGCGATGACGTCGAGGGGATGACGGTCGTCTCTGTCAGCAAGACTGTAGAGGCGTGCCTCCGGCATGGCCAGTCCTGTATCGTCGTGCATGATGATGGTCATCCGTCCTTCTCCTGATACGTCGGGGTATGGCCGTTGATCGGGGATAGACGGTTGACTGTGCGCGTCGTGCGTTTCCCTGTGGCTGTCATGTCCCTAGGGTTATTGACCGGTTCGAGGGGTTGCCATGTGGGGCCAAGACCCGTATCGATGGGGTCGAGCCGCGGGAAATGCGGTTCGAGTGTTGACCATTGCATTTCGAGGAGGTGCCGTACGGGGCACAGTGCTTGGCATGGCGCAATAGTGCCACTGAGCGCCCTGGTTTGCAGGGTATGGGCGGTGAAAGACTGAGGGGATCGGTCCCTGGCTCCCTGCGATTGCTGCTGTAGCCATAGAGTTAGGCAGGGAGTGGTTGGGAAGCATTGAATGCCCTGGTACAGATGTCTGGGGGAGCTTTCGAGGGGTAGCCGTTCAGTTCGAGGGGTCCGTTCGACCGAGGGGTTTCCGTAACTCCTTTCGAGGGGTCTCGCGGGTGGCGGCCGTCTGTTCGGTTGGTCTGGGCCATCGGAGCCTATTCGTGGGCCGGCCCAGTATGGTTTGAGGCAGGTGCTGGTATCGGGATTGGGGGGGTTTTTAGGTGAAGTTAGGTTTTGAGGAAGACAATGATGGTTCTGTTCATCCCATCCCCCAGGTTAATGACCCCCCTAATCTTGGTATCCGACAATAGGCATTTTAGTGATTTCCTTTGAATCATTGGCCTCATCTTACCATTCTTGACTTACAACAGTGGATGGATTTTCCAACTGTTGTTGTTTCTCTTCTTGGTTAGAGTTATGGCCCTCATGACTTCCATGCTTTGGTTGTCTTAATGAATCCCCAGAGTCAATGACTAGATCGTCATAAGACTTAGAGGAAGAGCACCATTGGGATCATCAGGATCAAGGATGAGTTTAGCGATAGGTTCAGAGGATATGGTAGGTGTGGGCATAGAAGTAGAGAGGATAGAATTTACTTTAAGGAGCTTTGGTTCTCCTTCTATTGGTACAGCTGGCATTCCTTTTGGAAGTTCGTCTAAGATCCTAGGTTTTTCCCAATGTGCTACTCGAGAACTTGAGGCATAAAAAGGTGCTATTTTGGGAGGTTTCTGAAGAGATCTCTCAAAAGGTCTCTTTTGGATGGGATGATTAGGGGCGTTCCCAAAACTAGCGAGATCATCTAAAAGTTTAGCCTCGAAATCAAAGGAGTGATTTAGAGGATGGATTTCTTCCTCCTTCGATATTTGTGGTATTTGTGGTTCAGGCTCGATGGCGGAATCTTTGGATGACATTGTTGGTGATTCGGCTATCGAGATTTCTTCTTGCTTGGGGATGGATTCCTTCTCTTCTTTAGGAGGTTCATCATACATGTTAGTGTGGTGGGTGTTTTCAAGAATTTTGTCTAGAAGTTTCTTCCCTCCACTAGCGGTATGACGAAGAAATGCTCCTCCAGAAGATATGTCAAGGAATTGTGCGGAGTACTTGCAAAGACCGAGGTAAAAGTGTTGCAACAATGTTGGCTCGGTTAAAGCAAGATCAGGGCCAAAGGATACTAGATCCATGAAACGGGCCCATGCCGCACCCAGAGACTCCTTCTTCCTTTGTTGAAAGTTTAGGATCTCTCTTCGAAGATGAGCAACACGAGAGATAGGGAAGAAAGCTAAGCAGAATTTGGATTGAAGGCTTTCCCACTCTCCATGCGCACTCTCTACGTGTAGAGCATACCAATGTTTAGCTGCCCCCGTCAAAGAGAACGGGAATAGCTTCCATTTTAAGGTATTTCGTGTCATGCCTTCAATAAGAAGACACGAGCACAATTGCTCAAAATCACGTAAGTGAGTATAAGGGTTTTCATATTCTTTTCCCGCAAAAGAATATTTCTGAACCATAGCTATGAAACTAGGGCGAAGCTCATAGCTAGATGAAAGAATAGGATGTGATGATGGTGGTGGCTCCAAACTAGCGCCCTTTGGAGCGGCGAGATGAGAGATGGGTGTTTGGTTCATGGTGCGGAAAGGATAAAAAGAAAAGAAAGGTAAAAGAAGGATAACTAGGACGACCTGGTTCTAAGTTAGAATAACTACCGTTCCCCAGCAACGGCGCCAGAATGCTTATTGACACCAAAAGTGGCAAATGGATATACTGCAAGCGTACGGTAGTGAATGTAGCCTTCACCGGGAGTATTTCAGGTATCGTATTTTCCACAGGGAATGTGAAGTGAACTAACTAGGCTCAAGGTCATCTAGTGATGAAACGAAGGGTCTAGGATAATATGATAGAGAGGTCTATCTAGTAAATATATCTGGTCAGGTACTCTAAGTATACAAGAACTTAATCTCACCCTTTACAGGGGGCGATAGGTGAAATGGCAAGCGACAAAACACTTCCCGAGGCAGCTACCAGTGCAGCCCAACTATTATTTGACAACTTGCCTAACAACACATGCGAGAAACTCCAAGTCCTAGCAAAGCCTGTCACTCTTTGCTAGGCATCTACACAGTGCGACAAGGAGGGAGTCCACACAGGTAAGAGTTAGTCTAGACACCACTTCTACACTAATCCTACTACTCTAAGCTCCTCGAAAGCCTCGAGCACTTTAACAAGTAAAGCAATGTGCCAGTAAAACGCTTGTATACTTAAAGTACTAAACCAGAATGTAAATACTAGAAAGACTCAGATGAAAACTTACAAGAAGATTCGCATCCGCTGAGGCACTCCTCGAAGAGGACTCCCGACAGGCCGGGACTCCTCCTTGGAACTCCTCACTCTCTTCCCACTAACATAGCTAACAATACTAGAGAGTGGCTTTCTCCTAAGTTTCATGCTCTAAAGTGAAGGTCTATGGGGGGTATTTATAGTGGAAGGTGGAGTAGGGGCTACTCCACCACCACGTCAGCGATCCGCGTGACACCGTCTCTCCACCCTTGGATAAACCGACCTCCAAACCGCCTTAGATGGATGCCTGAGATTAACCACCACGTGGGTGACATGCAGGGAGTCAGTGGAGTGCCAGCCGACTTTGATTGGCCACAGAAAGGGCATCGGCCGACCCCTCCACTGACAGGTGGGACCAGCCCCTTTCTTCTAGAAGGATGCTGACGTCGGTGGGAGAAAGTTGACCCTGAGAGGCCACCATATGGGGATCGGCCGACCCCTCAATGATAGGTGGGGCCTCTCCCCTTGCTTGTGGGCCCTCTTCACCATCTCTAGTGTGGGTATGAAGTGGTGGGACCCCTTGTTCACCTCGGATGATGGAAATGTGGGTTCATGGATCCATGTGAGCTGAATATGAGCCGTTGAGAGGAAACACACTTGTGATCTAAGGGTGGCACTTGCTTGGGACTATGTTGGGAGGATCCTGGTTGTCTTGCAGTCACCGAGATGGTCCCAAGAGGGGATTGGCCGATCCCACTTTGGTGGAACCAAGGGTCCATCTTCTGCAGGTGACTTCTACATGCAATTCTAAGCACAGTGGTGGTGTTGGGCCCACCAAAGTGGGATCGGCTTACGCCACTTTTGTGCCCATCTTTTGCACGTTGCCTCCAGAAGCTATGATATTGATGAATGTGAAGTTGGTTTTTTAATTGGCCATACTTGGTTGGTTGCCCAACCTTCATATGGAGCTTTCCGACGCTGAAAAGTACCTGTTCTGAGTGCCTGCAACCAAATAATGACAAGTACATGTGGAACCAAGTTATTCGACCTAAGTCACTATGTGTTTGATGGTTTTCTTCCAGAAAGAATGTTTTGTTGACGGTTTTAATAGGGTAAAAACAGGGTATAAGTACCGTCAACACCCATCCCTGGGATCCGGCCGCGGAGAGAAGTCGTGGACGTAGCGTAGATCGATGATCACCTTGTAGCAGAGGACATCTTTCTTCCAGAGGAACGGCCGCGTGCCAATAATACAACATGGCATGTACATGTTCAGCATTGCTTATCTCTCACCATTCAAATGTGCTTTAAGATTCGTGCTACAACACTCTCTTTCCTACTTTATGCACTCTCTCTCCCAGTGTTTGTCATTCTCTCTCCTGCCGCACACATCCCGATGCAAAGTGGACGGCTAGGATAAGCAATGCCCAGCATGTAAGCACCAGAAAAATACGTCCGCCGCGTGCACAGGCTAATCATCACTACCAGATTCTGAGTTTTCAGCACCCGGGGATAGGTGAACATAACGCCCAGTGTTCAGCACTTGGGGAATGACCCCGTTATGATGTTATCATTGGACGGAGCCATTAGCATGTTTCATTCCTATGTGCTCATGTCTCCCAAGTGTCTAGTGAAACACACGGAAAACTGAGGACACATGGTTTTACCATAACCATTGTGTGGACCTTTGTGTGATGAGTGATTGTCAACATGCCAACACAAGGCGTGTGTGTGTGAGTCTTACTAACCGTGGCACGCGGCTTCGTGTCAAACAATGGTGTCTCTTGGCTCATGTTGTCTGCAGGTGTCGAGCTCGGAGACGGTGGTCGACGGTCGGTGAAGATCAAGTAGGGCGTGCCGTGCCGACGGACCGGGTGCGGTGAAGGGCGGACGTGAGGCTTGGATCGAGGGACCCGAGGACCGGGTGGCCAGCCGTGGTGGCCGACACTGGGACATCGACGAGCGCAAGTGTACACGGCGGGGATGCGTATGGGCTACGCTACTCGCGGAGGGTTTGGTGGTTTCGCCTCAAAACCATCGGCGGCGGGTTTCCCCGGTTTGCGCCTCAAAACCGGGGCGGAGGTCCCGATGCGGACGGACGACACGTGGCGGCATCGGGGAGATTGCTTGGAAGCAAGGCTACCGGTGAGGAGGCGCGGTGGCCGTCGGATCAAGTGAAGCCTCGAGTTGGACCCTTATGCCCCCGGCTAAGTGGTGTGGCTCTTCATGTATCCAAGGGCAAAGAAGGAATGTAAAATAGACTTGCCCCTATAAATAAAGGATGAGGGTCTCCCTTCCCATCACCTCTTCCATTTCATTTTCCTTTAGGTTTTTCCCTTCCTCTAGATCTTTGTGAGAGAGAGGTCTCGCAAATCTTTTGATTTGTACTCGAACCAAGCGTGTATGTGGCAAGCGAGCGCCTAGTCTCTCGCTGTTTCCTCCGGATTAAATCATGTGTCTCGTGATTCTTGAGTTGAATTTGTGATTTTCCCGAGATCCCTTTTTGCACTCTTGTTTTCCCAACTCGATTTCTTTGATTTGAGGCCGATTTGAGATGATTTTCTTGCTATGGATTGATCTAGGATGTGAGTGATGTTTCCACCGAAGGAATTTGTCTAACTCCTCACGAGATCAAAGATCCATGGAGTTTTTCCTCTAGGTGTGCTCAAGATCCACTTTTGGGGATTTTTGTGATTTCTTCCTCCTTTCATCGAATTGAGCGATGATCTCCTCGGAGATAGCTCCCCAACCGCATTAGGAATATGCCCGTGAAATTTGGTTTCAGTTGGTTTTGATTTGGAGGAGAAATCAAGTTTTGGGGACTTTTCCCGTGCTGTTCCCGCAAGAACCGGCCAAGCTGACTTGCAAAACCGGCCAAGCCGACTTCAGCCGGCCAAGCCGACTTGGGTCCAAGGAAAACCGGCCCTCCGGACTCTCCCGGCCAAACCCGGCCAAGCCGGCCGCCAGATCGGCCAAGCCGGCCAGCCAAAAACCGGCTCGGTGGCGGATAGCCAGCCGGGCCGGAGGGGCGCAGTCGGCCAGCCGAGTCTCGAAGCCGGCCAAGCCAACTTGAGTGCCCTCGGGGCTGTTTTGGTTACGTTTTGTCATCCGGTCTCCATTTTGCGCACCGTTTGGCTCTCCGGTTGTACATTTTTTCGTGTAGGTCGTTTCGGTGCGGTCTTGTTTTCCGCCGACCGCACTCGGAGCTTTCTTTGTCTCACTTCTCCTCGATAGAAGTCGAGATTTGCGTTTGCATTGATTCGATCAAGTAGTGATCCGTGTTCCTAGGGAACATCCACCCGTCTCCGTGGTCGTGATCACTTTGCGTTGTGTTTCGGTTCTTGGTGTGTGAATCTGGGATATAGGCTCTAAATTTCGAAAGGAAATTTTTGAAGCTCCCATTCACCCCCTCCGGTCGCTCTTCCGGTCCTTCAATTGGTATCGGAGCCGGTGAAGGATCACTTCACCTTAATCGGTCCGTGATCCCCGAAGGCGACATCATGGAGAACCGTGGGCTTGGAAAGCCACCGCACTTCGATGGCAAGAACTATCCCTATTGGAAGATCCGCATGTCGGCGCATCTCCAAGGGATTGATTCGCGTGTTTGGGAGATCTCGTGAGAATGCGGACTACGTGGTACTTGCTGCCCGTGTTGACCAAACACAGATCGACCAACACAAGGCGAACAACACCGCTTTAACCGTCTTGTTTTCTCGCTCTTTCTATGGAGGAATTTGAGCGTGTTTCGATTGTGCCATCGCTCGAGAGATCTGGTCTAGACCGGAGAAATACCATGAGGGTACCGCCCATGTCAAGACCAGACTCTATGAGACACACAAGAGAGAGTATGAGAACTTTGTTCAAATCGATGGTGAATCTATTGATTCTTTGTTCACTCGCTTTCAAACCATCGTGAACAAGATGAGGGCAAACAACCCTCGATGCCCTATGACGATCATCGAGAGCGCTTAAGCTTCTATATGCTCTAGATCGGAGGGTTTGGGAAGTAAAGGTCTCGGCGATCATCGAATCGCCGGCTATGAGACTCTCACTATGGATGAGCCGTTCGAAGCTCAAGTCCACCGAGATTGACCACCGACGCGTGCGAGGATCGAAATCCGTCGCCCCTACCATGGCTTTGGTCTCGTGTACAGGAGGTTCAAGTTCTTTGACTAACCCTTCACAGTTTGTCTTTTGCCTTGTCTTCTCGGTCTCGGCTACAGAGGAGCGAGATGGAGGCTCTTGGGGACGACGAGCTCGCCTTGGTGATTAGCCGGTTCTCACGGTTTCACAACAACCGTTTGAATCGCCGGCGTGGCATCACCAAGCAAGGATGCTTCGGGTGTGGAGATCCCGACCACTACGTCGCCAATTGTCCCAAGGCCGACAAGAACCACTACAACAACAAGAACAACTACAGCAAGCGCAAGGACAAGCACGAGTCTTCCACACCCAAGTACAAGTACAAGTACAAGGGAAGATTCGACAAGGAGGCGGTCAAGAAGAAGTTCCCTGGAGAAGCAAGAGGCGAAGCGCCGAGGCTTCCTCGCATCCCTCGCCGATCTCGACGACGACTCCGACAACGGCTCACCCCCAAGTGATGATGAGGCCGAGCAAAAGGTCGAGAACAAGTTCAATGGGCTGTGCTTCTTCGCTGACTCCAAGCTTGGAGGCTACTGCACCATGGCACTCGACGAGTCTACCCCAAGCATTGAGAAGAACGATGACACCGAGCCTGAGGATGAAGGGCTGGAGAACACGTGGCTAGTTGATTTCGGTTGCTCTCGACACATGACCGGGAACTCAAAATGGTTCTCCAGCCTCACCCAAATGAAGTGTAGTGAATATATTACATTTGGGGATAACAAAGAAGGGTAAAGTGCTTTCACGTGGGTCCATCCGTCTAAATGAGAACTTTGTGCTTAAGGATGTGGCCTTGGTTTCAAATTTGCACTTCAATCGCTTTTGTTTCTCGGCTTCTTGATGACGGTTTTGAGGTTCGATTTAAGCCAAGACTTTGTCGTGTTCTTGATGCTCGGGAGAACCTCGTTTGCAAGATTGTGCCTTTTGGGAAAGTGTTTCGTGCTGATTTTTCTCGCTCATTTGGTCTTTCCCATTGTTTGATGGCAAACTCCTCCTCGAGCTCGGAAGTGGCACCGCAGACTTGGTCACTTGAGTTTCGACTTGCTTGCAAGATTGAGCTCACTTGATCTAATTCGGGGTTTGCCCAAGCTCAAGTTTGAGAAGGATCTTGTTTGTCATCCGTGCCGTCACGGGAAGATGATTGCAGCTTCTCATCCTCCCGTGAACCAAGTGATGACCAAGGGGCCCGGCGAGCTTTTACATATGGACACCGTAGGTCCGGCTCGGGTCCGGTCGATGGTGGAAAGTGGTACGTGTTGGTCGTGGTTGATGACTTTTCTCGCTATTCGTGGGTCTTTTTCATGGAGAGCAAAGATGAGGCTTTTACTCATGTTCATGACTTGATCTTAAGGTTGCAAAATGAGTTACCAAAGCATGCCATGCGAGCTATTCACAAAGTGACAATGGCATCGAATTCAAGAATACTCATTTTGAGACCTTTTGCTCATCTATAGGTCTTGAACATCAGTTTTCCTCGCCGTATGTCCCACAGCAAAATGGGATTGTTGAACGCAAGAATCGGACCCTTGTTGAGATGGCCAGGACGATGCTTGATGAGCATAGGACTCCTAGGCGCTATTGGGCCGAAGCAATCAACACGGCTTGTTATGTTTCAAATCGCATTTTCCTTCGAGCTTTTACAAAGAAGACTTCTTATGAGTTGCGGTTTGACCGTTTGCCAAAAGTGAGCCATTTTCGGGTGTTTGGCTGCAAGTGCTTTATCTTGAAGAAGGGAAACTTAGACAAATTTGAATCGAGATCTTCGACGGGATTTTTCTTGGTTATGCATCTCATTCGCATGCTTATCGAGTACTTAATCTTGAGACTAACCGTGTCATGGAGACTTGTGAAGTCACCTTCGACGAGACCGCACCTTGTTCTTCCCGTCTTTGAGAGTGCGAGGTGATGAGGAGATGAACAAGAGCATTTTTGTGGAGGAGGAGCGGGACGATGCCGATTGGGGTGATCCCGAGCCGACTCCACCGGCTGCCCCGGAGTTGACCCCGCAACGACTACTTCCGTTGACGGTCCCACTCCCACATCTCCACCACATGGGGACCGTACGACGAGGCTCCTCGGCTTGTTCCACTCGCACCGAGGGAGCTCCACCGTTGTTGGGGAGGCGTCTTCATCAAGGGAAGCACCGCGACACATTCAAAGATCGCCATCCTCCTTCAACCATGATCGGTAACATAAATGAGCGGGTCACTCGCAACGAGATCTTATGAGATTTCACACTTTGCACATTCCGCTTTTGTTGCAAATTTCGAACCCAAAGAAGTGGTTGAGGCATTAAGCGATCCAGATTGGGTGAATGCCATGCATGAGGAGCTTGAGAACTTTGAGAGAAACCAAGTGTGGGTTTTAGTGCCACCTCCACCTCGGTGTCATCCCATAGGAACCAAGTGGGTGTTCAAGAACAAGCAGAGTGAGGATGGGGTTGTGGTGAGAAACAAGGCTAGGTTGGTTGCTCATGGGTACCTTGTCGAAAGAGGGGATAGATTATGAGGAAACCTTTGCACTGTTGCCCGTTTAGAAGCCATTAGGATCTTCCTAGCCTATGCGGCTTCGAAAGGTTTCAAGCCGTATCAAATGGATGTAAAGAGTGCTTTTCGAATGGGTACATAGATGAGGAAGTGTATGTGAGGCAACCCCCGGGCTTTGAAAATCCCAAGCATCCCGACCATGTTTTTAAACTCCACAAAGCCCTATATGGTCTCAAACAAGCCCCAAGAGCGTGGTATGAGCGTCGAAGTCCTTTTTTTGGGCAAGGGTTTTACCATGGGGTCGGTTGACAAAACCTTGTTTCTCCTCAAGCATGGCGGTGACACTCTCTTGGTGCAGATTTATGTCGATAACATCATTTTTGGTGGTTCGTCACATGCTCTTGTTGCAAAGTTTTCAGATATGATGAGCAGGGAGTTCGAGATGAGCATGATGGGTGAGCTGACGTTCTTTCTCGGTTTGCAAATCAAGCAAACTCGAGAAGGGACATTTGTACATCAAGGCAAGTACACGAAGGATCTTCTGAAGCGCTTCGACATGGGTGATGCCAAGCCACTTCAAACTCCCATGTCGACCACGACTGCCTTGGATGCTGATCTAGAAGGAGAAGTCGTGGACCGGAAGGAGTACCGCAAAGCATGATCGGGTCGTTCTTTGTACCGACGGCGACAAGGCCCGACATCCGGTTCGCCGTCCGCTTTGCGCACGCTTCCAGTCTTCACCGCGCACTTCACATCGGCAGTTTGTCAAACGCATCTTACGGTACCTTCGCTTCACTCCCGAGCTTGGTCTATGGTACTCGACCTCTTCATCTCTTTCTCTTTCGGGTTATTTCGATGCGATTATGCGGGTGATCGAATTAAGAGAAAGTCCACTTCGGGAACTTGTGAGTTTTTGGGTTCGTCGTTGATCTCTTGGTCTTCTCGCAAAGCAGTCTTCTATTTCCCAATCCACTTGTGAGGCCGAGTATGTCGCCGCGCCGCGTGTTGTTCTCGTTGCTTTGGGTGGTTGCTACCTTGAGAGACTATGGGTTGAACTTTAGGAAAGTGCCTCTTTTCGACAAAGCACTAGTGCCATTAGCGTTGCTAAGAACCCAAAGTACTCCACTCAAAAACCAAGCACATTGAGATCCGATATCACTTCTTGAGAGATCACCAAGAGAAAGGAGACATAGACCTTCACCTGTGAGAACCCATGAACAGCTTTGCCGATATCTTCACAAAGCCCCTCGATCAAACCCAGTTTGCCCACTTGAGAGCGGAGTTGGGCATTTGCTACCCTTTTTAGTGTAGGGTAGTTGTATCTTGATGTATAGTATGGTTTTTGGCTTTCTTCTCTTGCTTTTGGTTTGGCCTTCTTTTTGCACATTTGTATCATAGTGCATTTCATCATGTATCATATTATCCTTATTGAGCTTCATGACTATAGCAGTTTTTGATTACATTCATGATCTTGCTAGTATGTCTTGTGTATGTATCTTGGAGCTTGCGGCTTAGGCTTCTTCGATCACTTGTTACATGTTATGAGCTAAGCCTGTTTTCTAAATGTGAACCTGCTTTAATCTTGATGCAACTCGAAAATTGTTCACCTCTGAGATGGCAACTAGCATGTGTAGGTTTTGTGAGAACCTTGTTGCTTTCATGTGTATGCTTGAGTTGCTATGTCTCATGTTTCTTGAGTCATTCACTTAGCTCGGATCTCTTGATAATCTTGTGCTAAAACTTGATGTCTAAGCTAAGAAATGATGAAAAGCTTTTGAGTTGGATCTTTTCTGTCCCACGGCAATGTCACGAGATTGCTTCTCATTCATTCGAGTGAGATGAACTTGGGCATTGTAGTGCTAGTCCACAACCACTCGTGACGAGACAGCTTCCCACTTGCACTAAGGGATGAACTCGTCATGGTTGAAAAACATGATAAAACAATCTTTTTGGCGGACAGTTTTTGATCCTCTCGTATACACATGTCTAAATGAAACCTTGTTAACTACCTTTGTTTTAACTCGATCAATGTTGTAGTTACAAGTGTTGTTAAGTGTATCTTTGAGACATGATGTGTGACCGTTATATGGGGTAGTTCACTCTTGTATACATGTGTTAGCACTTGTTTGATCTCCCGCTTACATGTGCTAGGTGCTATTCTTTTTTGTGAACACCTTTTATAAAATGCACAACACCTGATCAAAATGTTTATGTTTCATACTCCGTACCGCTTGATCAGCTTGAGCATTGGTTTTGTCTTGTGCCATTTGCTATACACTTGCCATACTTGCTAGATCATCCATGTACTCAAATTGCTATACTTGTGAAGCTCTGTCATTTTGCATTTTTTTCATGGCATGATTTGAGGGGGAGTTGCAGTCTCTTTTGATCTAATCTTGATAAGTGCATGTGCCAACAAGGGGGAGAAACATCCACAAATCCAGAGCTCATTTGTGAGTTGCATTTGTCAAGGGGGAGTATGCTCATTTGTGAGTATGCATTTGTCAAGGGGAGTTGCACTCCGATTTGAGCTTTTTGCTAGATGTGTTGAGCCGTTGCCTCTTCTTGAGGGTCTAGTTGTTCTTCGGGTTTTTTTGCCTTGCTAGTGGTGTTGAGCCTTTTGCCTCTTCTTGAGGGCTAGCTTTAGTTTTCTTGGTCGCGTCGAGCCGTTGCCTATGTCTTTGGGGACCAAGTTGTGACTTTGCTTTGCTCATTGCAAATGACCCGTTTTTGCTTTTCTTTGGCTCTTGGTCATTTGGATGGGTTGTCTCGGTTTGTGTTGGTGTTGACAATGCACTCATCAAGGGGAGATTTAGGACACATGGTTTTTACCATAACCATTGTGTGGACCTTTGTGTGATGAGTGATTGTCAACATGCCAACACAAGGCGTGTGTGTGTGAGTCTTACTAACCGTGGCACGCGGCTTCGTGTCAAACAATGGTGTCTCTTGGCTCATGTTGTCTGCGGGTGTCGAGCTCGGAGACGGTGGTCGACGGTCGGTGAAGATCAAGTAGGGCGTGCCGTGGCCGACGGACCGGGTGCGGTGAAGGGCGGACGTGAGGCTTGGATCGAGGACCGAGGACCGGGTGGCCGGCCGTGGTGGCCGACAGCTGGGACATCGACGAGCGCAAGTGTACACGGCGGGGATGCGTATGGGCTACGCTACTCGCGGAGGGTTTGGTGGTTTCGCCTCAAAACCATCGGCGGCGGGTTTCCCGGTTTGCGCCTCAAAACCGGGGGCGGAGGTCCCGATGCGGACGGACGACACGTGGCGGCATCGGGGAGATTGCTTGGAAGCAAGGCTACCGTGAGGAGGCGCGGTGGCCGTCGGATCAAGTGAAGCTCGAGTTGGACCCTTATGCCCCGGCTAAGTGTTGTGGCTCTTCATGTATCCAAGGGCAAAGAAGGAATATAAAATAGACTTGCCCCTATAAATAAAGGATGAGGGTCTCCCCTTCCCCTCACCTCTTCTATTTTCATTTTCCTTTTAGGTTTTCCCTTCCTCTAGATCTTGTGTGAGAGAGAGGTCTGCAAATCTTTTGATTTGTACTCGAACCGTGTGTGGCAAGCGAGCGCCTAGTCTCGCTATTTCCTCCGGGATTAAATCATGTGTCTCGTGATTCTTGAGTTGAATTTTGTGATTTTCCCGAGATCTCTTTTTGCCTCTTGTGTTCAACTCGATTTCTTTGATTTGAGGCCGATTGAGATAATTTTTCTTGCTATGGATTGATCTAAGACGTGAGTGAATGATTCCACCGAAGGAATTTGTCTAACTCCTCTTGAGATCGGAGATCCATGGAGTTTTTCCTCTAGGTGTGCTCAAGATCCACTTTTGGGGATTTTGTGATTTCTTCCTCCTTTCATTGAATTGAGCGATCATCTCCCGGAGATAGCTCCCCAACCGCATTAGGAACATGCACGTGAAATTTGGTTTCCACTTGGTTTTGATTTGGAGGAGAAATCAAGTTTTGGGGACTTTTCCCGTGCTGTTCCCGCAAGAACCGGCCAAGCCGACTTGCAAAACCGGCCAAGCCGACTTCAGCCGGCCAAGCCGACTTGGGTCCAAGGAAAACCGGCCCTCTGGACTCTCCTGGCCAAACCCGGCCAAGCCGGCCAGCAGTCGGCCAAGCCGGCCAGGCCAAAAACCGGCTCAGCTGGCCAGATAGCCAGCCAGGCTGGCCGGAGCTGGCCAGAGTCGGCCAGGCCGAGTCTCAAGCCGGCCAAGCCGACTTGAGTGCCCTCAGGGCTGTTTTGGTTACGTTTTGGTCATCCGGTCTCCGTTTTGCGCACTGTTTGGCTCTCCGGTTGTCTGTTTTCGTGTAGGTCGTTTCGGTGCGGTCTTTGTTTTCCGCCGACCGCACTCGGAGCTTTCTTTGTCTCACTTCTCCTCGATAGAAGTCGAGATTTGCGTTTGCATCGATTCGATCAAGTAGTGATCCGTGTTCCTAGGGAACATCCACCCGTCTCCGTGGTCGTGATCACTCTTTGCGTTGTGTTTCGGTTCTTGGTGTGTGAATCGGGATATAGGCTCTGAATTTCGAAAGGAAATTTTTGAAGCTCCCATTCACCCCCCCTCTGGTCGCTCTTTCCGGTCCTTCAAAAACGTTTAATACGCCGAGTGTTTTCGTCCAAGCACTCGAGAAACTAAAACTTTCGCAACCCCTCCTGAGTGTTCTTCACCGATTATCTATTTTCGGAAAAGGCTATCCCAAATGTTTGTCATGCTCCTAAGTGTTTGCGACACTAGGGAGCTACGCGGTATCTGGTAGTGCATCAAGCAAAAGCAATTCACATAACACACAATCCTCATTGTTCATATCATTGTTTATAGAATACAAGCAAGTACAGAAGTAAACTTAACATGATATCGAAATAGTTTATCGAATAGCCCATATCGTAACTAAGTTGCTCTTATTCACTTTCCTACTAATAATATCAGAGTAACTATAGCATAATGGGGGATGCCCGTCCGGGACATGCTCCGGCAGTCCGGCCTAAGACGTGGACTTCATGTCTGAGAGCGTTACTTTTCAGGGACGCACACACGCTCGGACGTCCTATGCATAGGACGGACGTCTAAGCGACCCAACAAACCGAAAACGGCCCCTCCGCCCTGTACACGCATGCATCCCGCTCCGCCTCGCACGGTGCACCTCCCGCCCCCGCGCGCGTCCCCTGGGTGCACTGGCTTCGCGCGTCGGGTCCGTCTAGATCCATTCGCCACCTCACCGGAGAGAGCACCTCCGGCCCACCGCCGGTATGATCCCACACAGAACCGACCCTAGAAACAAAGAGAAAAAACGGGATTGCAAAAAAATCAAAAAATAGTCTAATGAAACAAACACAAAAAACACATTGAAACATGGGGGATCTATCAGAAATAACACATTGCTACTAGCAAAACATCAACTTGATAGTAACAGAAACATCACCTACTGAATTGTAGAAACATCAGCTTGATTAGCATCAGAACATCTACTCTATACTAGCAGAACATCAAACTACGTAGTATTTGAACATCGACTTTGTACGAACGGAACATCAACTACATAGTAGCTGAACATCAACTTTGTACTAGCGAGAACATCACTTTTGTACTAGCAGAATATTGGCTACTTAAGTTTTGCAAACAGCCGAAAACATCTAAATGCAACAAACCGAAATAACATGCTGAAACAAATAGATAAACCAAAATTGAAACAAACATAGAAGAACACAATGTGTGCAACATGCAGAGAAACAAAATTAAAACAAAAATGACAAACACATCTGAAACAACATGGATCTGTTTCAATTTGTTTCAACATCGAAACAAATAGACAAAACAAATTGAAACAAAAAGGGAGAAGAAGAAAAACATGGGGCAAAAATGGCCGAGAAGGGGAGAGAGGTGGGAAACGAGGACGAGGAGGAGGCCTCAAAACCGGTGTGCTCGAGAACTACCTTGTCGGAGCAGCCACGGAGGTCGCAACGGCGCAAAAAAGCACGGACGAGGAGGAAGGGCTCTGCCATCGGAGGGCTTCCACCACACCAGATCTGTGCGCGCATGGAGTCCTCCGCCGGATCCAGCAGGAGGTCACCGAATCCGCTGCTACTCCGGCCTTCTGAGATCTAGAGGCGCTCACGAGGAGAGGGAGGAAGAAGGCCGGTGGAGACCCTCGCCGCCGGCACCGTCGGCGCTGCCACCACCACTGGTCGTACGTCGGGGTGATGGACGTGCACGCGGGGGAAGGAGACCGGAGAGATAGGGAGGCGCCGGCGCAGGGCGGAGCCGGGGGGGCCCTCGCCCGCGCCATGGAAGGTCGCCGAGGGGAGGCACGGGGATGGAGTGCCTCCGCAGCTCGCCGGATGCAGTCATCGTTGCCATCCTCGGCACCTCGCCCGGTGCCATGGAGGTCGCGCAGGAGAGACGAGGGGATGGAGTGGCCCGCGGTTCGTCGCAGCGATGGCACTCGCCGATGGAGGCAGGAGCTGGAGGGGGGAGCGGGGCGCGGCGGACGAGCGAGTGGGAGAGGATAAGGCGAGAAGAATGGGTGGGGAGCGGAGCGGATGAGGCGAGGCCGATACAACCGAGGCGGGAGTGAGCGGTGCGTCTCGGGCGGTCGAATAGATGCATGCCACGCTGTCCTATGCTTAGGCTATCCTAAGTATAGCATTATCGTACTTTTAATCTGTGTTTTTATATATATATTCATTTTCTTCTGACCAATGCATGACAACATGTTAAGCTGGCTAACGATCTGCAGTTTGCAGAATATCTTCGATCATACGTTACCGCACGCGGGAGTCAACTACGTGTAGCATGTGTAGTACGCACGCAGTTACGTCTACTTGCACCAAATCCATGACAGTCTACTAGTATCTATGTAGATGATGATCCAATTGATGATGAGTCGTCTCGTCGATCTAGCGTACTTAGCGAGTTCAGGAAGCATGAGAGTATGAGACGAAACTATTATTGCAGTTGCAGCAGCCAATAGTTTCTCGATTGCTCCCCCGTTCGATTTCGGGGTATGTATTATAGTATATACAGCGAGTCGATCGTAAACCCTAATTTGCCGGCCGAGTCAGTAGGCATAGATCGATAGGCGCATCAGCAGTTTGGACCTTTTCTTTTTTGCGACTGCCAACAGTTTGGACTTTGGATTGCTTCCCGGTTTTAGATGGAATAATAATATTTACAATATCTTACCGTGTGTGGGTTTATCAATCAACTGGACGGCCAATTCATGCTGACACGATTACTTGACTCTGCCGAGTTCAATTCTCGGATGAACTTTCTAGGAAGTTTCACGAGGTTCTCCCTAGGGTGCAAGTGAGGAAAACATGACACTACCCCCGTACTCCATCCAAGATCACGTTGTACTAGGAAACCATTCTAGTATTATTCTAGATAAGGGGGGTTATCTCCAGTTTGGACCTTTTCTTTTTTGCGAGTGCCAACAGTTTGGAATTTGGATTGCTTCCCGGTTTTAGATGGAATAATAATATTTACAATATCTTACCGTGTGTGGGTTTATCAAACAACTGGACGGCCAATTCATGCTGACACGATTACTTGACTCCGCCGAGTTCAATTCTCGGATGAACTTTCTAGGAAGTTTCACGAGGTTCTCCCTAGGGTGCAAGTGAGGAAAACATGACACTACCCCCGTATTCCATCCTAGATCACTTGTACTAGGAAACCATTCTAGTATTATTCTAGATAAGGGGGGTTATCTCAAGAATTTGGGTGAAATCATCCATTCAATTCATCATGCCTGTATTAATTTTAGCCTGTAAGGTTAGAGACGGTGAAGAATCAACACATCCGTCTATTACTGTCGACGAGATATTGTCGATAGTCTACCACGGGGCTAGCCAAGGTAGTAGAAGAGCGGTGGAGGTGCGCTTAGATCTACGAACTAGATGTGACGCAAGGCAAACAACCAGGGTTTATCCAGGTTCGGGCCGCGAGGTGCGTAATACCCTACGTCCTACGTCTCTGTGGATTGTATTGATGAGTATATCGTGTCCCAGATCATGATGATCTGAGTTGTGATTCGATGTCCTCTAGGGGACCCCTGCCCCTCCTTATATATTTCGAAGGGACAGGTTTACAAGCAAAGTAGCCTATTTGGTACTATTACAACGTTGTGCGGGGCACGTCGTGTGCCGCACGTTTTCATCTTGTGGGCTGGGCCATCTCCGATGGTGCGGCCTATGTACAGCCGCGAGGGTATATGGGCGTCATATCCCCACAGCTAGTCCCCGAGCACCATGTATCTTGAGGAAATGCCGTCTTGACGCTTGTCGACCAGTGAGGCTTGAAGTCTTGCATGGTTGATCCAGTCACTCGAATGGTTGGAGCTTGTGGTTGGTTTGCCGACCAGTTAGGAAGAGCACCATGGGAGCGTACTGGTTCGCCGTCCAGTTTGATGAAGAGCCGATCACCGTGTCTGTCAAGTACAGGCTTTGTCGAAAGATGCATGTTGCTCCAAGAAAGAAGAAAAAAGTTTCGCACGTCTGGTGACGTGGGCCCACAGAAGCATATGATGCTTCGCGTCATTTGTGTAAAGTAGCCAACAAGAGAAGGCCACAAAGGGTAGGGGGCATGCCACCGGTACCCAAAAATAGATTGAATCAGCCCAAGTCACTGCTAAGTGATGTGGGCCCACGTAGTCCCCGAGTCTGATATAAGGTGGGAAGCACGTTGTGTCAGGGTCCAAAAAGAAAAAAAATCCATAGCCTGAACCATGGCACAATCCCCAGCTTCGTTGCGGACCAGTCCCCAGCTCTACCGGCGATGCTCGCACGAAGGAGACGAACGCCGAGTAGTCCCCGGCTCCACTGGTGATGCCCGCACCAAGAAGACGAGCGTCGAGCAGCTGGATTGACTGGTCGGCAAGCACCGAGCAGCTCAACCAACTGGTCGGAGGTGAAGTCCGTGAGCCAATGATCCTCGCTCCAGTCCCCGAGCGTAAAGAGTGAGCTCGACAACCAAACCTTTGTCCCTGAAAAATAAACATGAAGAACGGATAGTATATGATGTACAAATAAAATATAGAGCTCCAAAGAGAAAATCAGCAGGCTAATGTATTATGATCATTGTAATAGTGTCGCATCAAAAAACTTTGTTTTGTGGTTTAGAGTTAGCGGGAGTAGTGTAGTTCATCCTAGAGATATATCAGCTCCTAGGTGACTAGGTGACCTCGAGTGAACAGCGCGATGCCAGGATCACTAGGGCCCTAGTACCGTCAGAGAGCGACTGTCAGTATCTCCTGTGTTGTATAGCACGGAGCTGTAACACGTGGTCGGAGGAACCGGGGACAGTGCCTTTTCTGATAGACTCGAATAGGAGGACATAACTGTTCGGCTTTAGGAAAACATGTGCATCTTTAAGATGGTTTACATGACGAAAATTTAGACGTCGAGCGCACTCTCGGAGTGGTCGGTAAAGAATCATGAAGACGTATATATGTCGATGATGTATGTATGACAAATGATGGAATATTAATTAAAATATTAATACTTAGCTTGTTATCGGAGACGTGTCGTTGTCGTGGCCGAGCAGATAGATGTAGCTCGGACGGCATGCTTGTGGTTCGTGGATGACTCGGACAGCTTGTTTGACGGCTCGAGTGGCTCGTGAGATGACTCGGATGGCTCACTTGCAGCTCAGCGTGGACGATGAGTAGACGTGTTGGGTCCGAGTGCACCACGAGCACGGGCCGCACGGCATGGTGCTCGATCGGCTTGGACGGTTTGCTGGACAGCTCGGACGTCTCGATTTCATCGTCTTGGCGCGTTAGACTTGGTCAGTTGGGATGCTTCGGATGCCGCACGCCAAGACGTGTACATAGATGTACAGGAATCGTGGCCTTCCTTCTTCATACGTGGATGCATGTGTACATGATGCAAATCTCCTTCCTTATTTGCTTGTTGGCCGAGGGCAACGTGGTTGCGCATGTAGGCCTCCTGGCCTGCCCTATGAGATCGAGATGTATATGCTGCCGATCGTGTCGCCGTGGAAGCTGTGGATAATTACGAAGCAGATGTAGAAGCTCATACGCATACGAAATAGAGTGATTTTATAATAATCTAAAAATAGAAGTATGACTTAGCTTTTTATCAATTAGTTGGTCGCGTGTGTGCATGCATCCTTCCTCGTATATGCTGTATACATGCATACATCCCGTACATGCAACTTAGCCTTGCATGTTACTATACTTAGATCTTTCTTGTTTTTGCTTCTGCCTTTTGGCTTGTACGTCTCTTGGCCCGTGTAGGAGTTAGACTCCGTCGTCGTCACATGTGCTGGACGTCAGCGCCGTGCCGGGTTTCGACTTTGTGATGAGATCTGACCAGCACAGTACCTCATGCTTCGATTTCGCCGCAACGACGTCCGGTCCGCCCTTGACGAAGGTGAGTTGTCGCAGACGACGTTGATGATGATAGCGTCTCCGACCAGTTGTCGGTGGTAATTGACGATGGATCTGGTACTCGGGTGGTGGTCGATCCGCGGTCAGATTTGGATCTGCGCGGCCCGAGTGGTCGGCACGGCTCGTGCGTCCGCGCCGACGGTGATGGACGGTGGTAAAGCCGTCCTCAGCAGATTGATCTCTGACCGATTCTGCTAAGGAAAGCACTTCGGCTAAACCTTCGTCGAGTCGATCGATAGACTCGATCAGATCAGTGTTGTCGAGACGCTTCCCCTGGTAGCGGGGAAGCTGCCGACGAGTTGCTGGAGCAGACGACCTCGGGAGAGATCCCGAGATCAAACCCGTCGGCGAGGTGGTCGCACGGTTCCGGCAGTCGTTGCCGCGCTGGTGGTCCAGGTGAACGCGCCGACGGTGAAGGTCAAGCCCGCCTCGAAGTCCATGGAAGCAGGGAAGGAAACCATATGGCTCGCCTCGGGATCTAATTGCACATCCCCTACCTGGCGCGCCACTGTCGACGAGATATTGTCGATAGTCTACCACGGGGCTACCCAAGGTAGTAGAAGAGCGGCGGAGGTGCGCTTAGATCTACGAACTAGATGTGACGCAAGACAAACAACCAGGGTTTATCTAGGTTCGGGCCGCGAGGTGCGTAATACCCTACGTCCTGCGTCTCTGTGGATTGTATTGATATCGTGTCCCAGATCATCATGATGATCTGGGTTGTGATTCGATGTCCTCTAGGGGACCCCTGTCCCTCCTTATATACTTCGAAGGGACAGGTTTACAAACAAAGTAGCCTATTTGGTACTATTACAATGTTATGCGGGGGACGTCGTGTGCCGCACGTCTTCATCTTATGGGCTGGGCCATCTCCGATGGTGCGGCCCATGTATAGCCGCGAGGGTATATGGGGTCATATCCCCACAATTACACAAATCAAATGTAACAGTTTTGGAGTAATCTCAAGGACAAACTCCTACCACCGCTACTAAAAAATATTAAAAGAGGCGGGCAAACCAATCTTTAGAGCTGAGGCAAAACTGTGTCATTTCGGATTAACCAAATTACCCAACAAATCGCACTCGCACCCACAACCACACCCACAAGAATCTTCGATTTCAGTTTCCTATTTATCCTGTCTAACCAACCTGTAAACAAATTGTGTACACATTACACCAGTTGGAGGTATTAAATTAAAGGAAATCTGAATAATTCACCACATAAATTTAGCAAAATGACAATCAAAGAGTAGATGTTGTATGGACTACTCAGAGAAACAACTAAAGATTGAAGAGGTGGGCTATATATAGTGTTTGCCTGTGTAAGAGCATCTCCAAGAAATTAAGCCACCTCTAAAAGTTGGAGCTCCACGATGATATTTTAATTTTTTGAGCGATATTGAATGGACAAATAACCAAAACAAAAGTTATAGATTTTAAAGAGTTATGCAACTCGCAATTGACAACCTTTTCATTTAGATATCCATGAAAAATTAATTATGCTTGAATTTCCTTACACGTGATATTAAAAATTTTCAAACGACCTCTGTCAGAGAAATGACCAAAGTCAAATGGACACAAGTGTCGTATGGGTGGAGTAGCTAGGAAGGAACGTGCGAGGTTTGAGCCTTTGAGGTAACGGTTTTGAGCCCCTCTGCACACACCAAAAAAAAAAAAAAAGAAAGAAAAGAAAAAGAAAAAAAATGCGTCACTTGTGATTGTCCAATGGTGTCTTCCCGGGTTTTTTTTTTTTTTTTGCCTTTTTTTTACCTAAAATTGTGATATCTGGATAATAACTTTTAAAGGCGGCTTGGCTTAAAATACAACCATATCCGCAATTCTGTTTTAGAGATGGCTCCAATTTGTAGAGGCAGACAGCGATTTGTATATGTGTAGAGACCGAAGATTAAAAGAGGCTGGGCCAACCGTGTCCTAAGAAATACTGCCATAAAGTATGAGCCGTTGACAGAATGGTTAACCGAAGGAAGTTGGAGAAAATATATCCTGTGTCATAGATGCCACAAAATAATTATAAGAAAACAGATAATATTCTTTTCACCATAATAAAACAGATAATATTCTTTTCACCATAATAATTAACCATGGGTATCATTATGGTCATGCCAATTCAGAGGATTGCTTCCTTTTTGTCTCGTCGAACTATTTCAGTTTCAGAAGTCAGCTGATGACCAGAAGTTTGTTGAAAGTCATCGCTGACGTGCACATAAGGAATGATGAAAATTGCCGGGCTAGATGAACACTTATATATGGATCAAATAGAAAAATCCAACTACTAGTTGATACTCCCTCCGTAATCTCCGCGTGGAGAGTAATAATCACAGATATATATACCAAGGAGGAAGTAGTGCTGCAGGCAAAGTAATATAATCCTGCACATTTCATTGATTTGATTGGTTTATTTTCTATCTCATTACTGTTCACATGCATGCATGCTTTCAGCAACCCTTCGGTCCTCACATGGAAGGCTGGTCAGAATCCTCGTATACGTCAATATATATCACTTCAAAACCAGTGTAATACGTGTCTTAGACTATCCGCACTCATATTTTCATCCTCTATAAGGAATATTCTATTTTGGTCATCGAGATTCTCTCCTCTATATCCAATTTTCCCGCACCCATTCATACTCTATATCATCCTCTATCTCAAAGTGGGACCCACGTGTAGATTTTTTTTATTTTTTCCCTTTCCATTTTTTCTTTCTTTTCTCCTCTTTTTCTCCGCCCGGCCCTATCCTCTCTCTCTTTCTCGCGTCGGCCCTCTCTCTCTGCGAACCCAGCACCGGTGACCTGCCCGACCTCCGACGACCCGCCCCTCCATGCGCATGCCGACGGTGGCGCGCCCCTCCCAACACCGGCGAGGCAAGGGCGAGGCTGCCGGGCGAGGATGCAGCTCCTCCACCGCCGCCGCGGGGCGCTGCTCCTCCTCCGACATGGCTGCGAGATCGGCGGCGCGGCGGGCGAGCGCGGCTCCGGTGGCGGGATGGGCCGACGGACTCCCTCCTCCCCGCACCGGCGACCTCCCCACCCGACTCCCTCATTCCCTCCCCATCCTCTCTCTCTCCCGGCCGGCGAGTACTACTTCGGGGGAGGAGATGGCGAGATGCTCCTCGCCGGCCCGGCCTCTCCCTCCCCGGTTGGTGAGCCGCGGGGCCACGCCCGGTGCGGCGGGCGGCCAGAGGACGGCCTGGCTCGCGAGGAGCACCAGCACTGGCGGCCTCTCCCTCCTCTCTCTCTCTCTCTCTCTCTGGCACCACCTCGCGCTGCTCGCCTTCCTTTCCACCGGCGGCGCGTGTCCTTCCTCCCCCACCGGCGGCGCGCGTGGCGGCCCTCCCCGTGCTCACTGCGGCCCTCCCCGACTTGGCAGCAGGGCGGCGGTGGATTTTGGCGAGCTCGGCAGGATCCGGCATCTCTTCCCCGTCCCAGCTCCGTCCGTGCACGCCGGCGGCTCATCGCCCTTGCCAATGGTGGAGGGGCGCGCAGGACAACGGCGGCCACGCGACGACCTCGCCGACATCCACTCTCCTGTGCGCCGCCTTCGTTCTCCCCTTCCCTTCCTCCGCCTCCGTACTCTCCCTCTCCCCTACGCGAGCAGCGGGCAGGCGACCGAGCGGCGGGCCCACGCCACGCAGGCGCGTAGCGGCCGCGCGCTATCTCCCCCAGATTTGGCGGACCGATCGGCGTCCGGGATCGTTGCAGAAGATTTTGCGTACGCCTCTGCAGCTGTTTTTCCGCTATAGGTTCCTGCAAGTTCGTTTAGCGTCTGCCGGTGCGGGTAGTCTTAGCCGCCACGGCTTCTAGCGATTATCACCACAAAATAGCTGCGCGAATTAAGTAAATATTTCATCCGTTTCAAATTGTAGTTCACTTTGAACTTTTTGTACATGCATTTTGTTATGTATCTAGACATAATTGTATGTCAAACTGAACTACAATTTGGAACAGAGGGAGTACGAAATGAGGGTACGCCTTTAGAAAAAATATTACGGAGGAAGTGATGTCTTACTCCCAGTTTACACGTTTAAGAATGTATTTTCTAGATCACGAATATAAGTCTATCTAGCTAGGTTTCTTCTAAGTCAAGCCTTAATTAACTTTAATCATCAATATTAATATTTTATAAATATTTACAACACAACTTGATAACACGAGATTTATTATGGAAATATTTTCATAATATATATCTATGTCACTTAAAGTAAATTAAATATTTTTATAGATATTACTAGCAATAGTCTGAAATGGTTGAGACACACATCTCTAACTTGACAATATATATATATATATATATATATATATATATATATGTATATATATATATATATATATATGTATATATATATATATGTATATATATATATATGTATATATATATATATGTATATGTATATATATATATGTATATATGTATATATATATATGTATATGTATGTATGTATGTATGTATGTATGTATGTATGTATGTATGTATGTATGTATGTATGTATGTATGTATGTATATCAACATCTGCAACACTACATTATGTTAATTAATTAAACTGACCAAGCAATATGCTTGATAGTGTATTTATTTGGTACTATAGATTTTTATTTTGTTTTCTCAATAAACTAAACATCTGGTATTCTGGAGGTGTGTATATAGATTACAAACAAGGGATGACGTACAAGAAGTGACAGGTGCTTCATTTATACAGCCAGGTGTGTATATAGATTACAAACAAGGGATGACGTACAAGAAGTGACAGGTGCTTCATTTATACAGCCGAAACATCCAATCGACATCTGGTATATAGTCGTCTCGTTTTTCTACCTACGATTGGACAAGAAAGAATTCTAGTGTCTGTTGGTATGTCCAGTTGCCCTTAGCAATGCTTGGATTTCCAAGGCTGATTCCGCCTCAGAGATGCTACTTCTAGATTTTATTAGTGTAGACAACCAATAAAACACACATACATTTCTTGAGGTCGTTGGGAAAACCAACCGCTTTAGACATCGATTTTTAAATGCGGCTAGTAATTTGACATGCCTTCTAAAAATAGGTCCAACACAAAAGATTCATAAAATTTCGAAAATAAGTCAAATAAAGATGAATTTTATAGTTAATGACTTTTTCATTAAAATAGTTTAGGGTCCAAAAAATATATTTTAATTTCTTAGGTTTTGAAATTCAATTTTTAAATTTTTAAATGATCTTGTATGGAGAGAGACTAAAACTTTGTAATTGATTTTTTTTTCATTTTGAACCTTTTAGAAACTAAAATATTAAATATAAGATTTGTAAAAATCAAGGATAACGTTTATACTTAGTCATAAGTGACTTTATGGCATTGTGATGCAGAGGTTCATGCGAGCCAGAGATGCTAAGTTCCACTACGCCAGGATTGAATTACCGGTGCAGTGGTGCCAGGATTTACCGTGGCGGTGCCGCCGCAGCGGACGCTGTTGTCCGCCGTGGGAATTCCAAAACGCCCGCTGCGATAAAGTTTTGTGGCGTAGTGTCGAATTACAGCACGAGGGTGTGTTTCACGCGAAAAATCTCTCAACTTCATGCATCCACGTACGGTACCTCAAATAGGGCTCCTAGGACGGATTAGGTTTTTTTTTTTTGTGCTATTCTTTTGGCTGCTTTATAGGTCACATTAATCACATCTAGAAATTGATTTTTCGATGCCTTGATTTCTAAAGACCCTCTACAAACTGAATCCTACTGCCCCTACAGATGGTATGTGTAGCAGTTGAACATATAGAATTAATTTCCATTTTAATTGAAATTGGGAGTTGCTGGAGAATAGTTGCTTTCAATCTTACCAAGAAAAATCAGGTAGAAATGGATTTCAAAAACTATTTTTCGAAAACTCGATTTTGAAAACTATTGGAGATGTGCCCTTCATATGGGCTCGTTCTTTGTTTGGAGCGGTATCTGTGGTGTCGTCCATTGACCTCAGAATTTTATTAGCAATATACTTAATTCAGTGTCGTATTAAGTTTATTAAATTAAAAACTTTTAGTTTTGTCCATCAACTTTTTTAAAAAAAAACATCTAGTTACACAATATATGAATTATATTAATATTATATGAAAATATTTCTTATATAGCTAAACTAAAAACTAATTCCTATATTGTTAATCTAATAAAAATAGAAACATTTGACTCAAGTATAAACTAATAATAACTCCCAACCATGCCAGGCTAAGATCCTGTATATATACACGTATTCCGATCCATCGCAAAAGACAACAAAGTCCTAAACCGCCTTCCACGTACCAGGCGCATGTCGTCCCTCCTCATCTTCCTTACAGCCGTGCTCCTCTCGTCGTCGGCAGCCGCCGCCTCCGCCGACGAGGTGAACCTGTTGTACTACTACTACTGCTACTGGTGCCGCGGGGATGGTGGCCGGTACGCAGACAACAGTGCCTGCTTGTCCACCCTCAAGGCGCAGCAGGCCCGCGCATCCAGCTTCGCCTCCTGCGGCGGCCGAAGGTTGTGCGGCGTCGTCGGCGCTGAAAGTCCCCAGCAGAGGGCGTCTGACAACGGGAGCATCGTATGCCCGTTCTACTTCTACAAGGACGTCACCATGTACTACGACGACCATCCTATGCTCTGCTTCTCCGGCGGCGGCGGCATCCGCCGGAACCTCACCAACAGACCTGCGCCATGGGTGGCGTGGAACATGAACTTCGTGACCGGTGCCGCCGGCAGGAGCTGTGGCCGGAAGGTCCGGAAGCTGAGCAACTTGATCGTCGACGTTGCGGCAGACACTCCCGGTTTCATGCCTGTGGGATGCCGGAGCAGCCTCACCGACGACGACGACATGTTTTCTCCTGTGCCAAAGTGCTGGTTCAGCAACCAGTCTGGAGATGATCACCGCGTTGGTGGGAGTGGGAGGATTCTCGTCATCACGAGTAAGGCCTGTAGTTCTGTTAAAAGCTCCCTTCTGTGATATATATGTTCCCTAAAATCGCGTCTTTTGATAACATATAAGTGTGCCCACTTCTACGCAACATTCTGTCACATACCAGTTGGTTTTTTAAGATCTTATTTGGACATAGTTGGATTTACATCAATCCATATGAATTGTAGTGGATTGGAGTGAAATTTAAACTGAATTTCACCCAAATCCACCTCAACACATATGAATTGAGTTGAATCTTGCAATATCCAAACAAGGCCTAAACATATATATTTTATATAGGATTCTTAGTCTCGAAAAACTTATTCCTACTGCTATATGTTACATTCATTTTTGAGTAATAATAAATATAAAATATACTATCTTTTTTCCGTGTTCGGTTCAGCTTCTGAAAATATATATTTGTTTTACAATCTTCATAACCACTTATACATACACATATGGTCACATTAGATAGACTAATCTTGCAAACGTTGATTGTGTATTTGTTCAGGAAAAATATTGATTACCTTTGCTGGATTCGTTCTTTTTGTTCTTTGCCTAATTCTTACCGGAGGGATCATTCAAGGAATAAGAGGTACACAAAACGTTTTAACTATCACTCCGTATGCATTGACTTGATACTCCCTATTTAATAACCTTTATTTTTTTTATTTCTCCTTTCTTTGCGTAAGTGCAGATGGCAGGGTACAGAGAGACGAACTAGGTGACTGGCACACCCCCGTCACGGGAAATATTGACCCCGGGTTTTCACTTTGTCATTTCCCCGCCATAAGAGACACCATAGGCGATTTCTCAAAAGAAGGGCGTGGCTCTTTTGGTCTCGTTTACCGAGTAAGTTCAACCTTAAACAATTTTTTTCTTGAAAAATTCATAGGATCCTGTTTATACGCAGTGTCTATTGTTCAGAGCTAACTAAAGCAGTGTTCTACTGTTGTTCAGATTGCGATTTTAGCTTATATTTCAAAATCATCAGTTGCTCTAGAAAAAATATGAATAGATATTTGTTACAGCATGTATGTGAACAGAGGTCATGAATGCATGGACACCAGCATATATTCATATGAATCTAACGGATTTTGTTTTACATAAAACAGTTTAAGATCAATATGGATAATTGGATATTATAATTATCAACTCTCAGCGGTTCTTCTCGAGCAGCCACTGATCTTATAATATAATATATTACTAACGGGTGGTTTTTAACATAGTTTCCACAAGTGCTCCTCTTTCCGAATCTAAGCTCCAGCAAGAACGAGCCATAGCGCCGTGCATGGGGGTCAGATTTAGCACATTGCCGCCGCCTGCTCCGGACATCGACATGTCACCTCTGCCGGGGGACTAGGGGAGTGAGCCTACCTCTGAGGGAGTAGCCTAGTCGAGCATAGGATGCCGCGGCACCACCGCCCACCCCAAGCTCTTCCACCCTCTCACCGGTCACGGCTCCGTTCTATGCAGGTTGCCTTTGGGGAGGGCGCACGAAGAGTCGTCAGTAGGTGGACGACGACGACCATCCCACAACCTACCTAGATGTTGTTCATTGTTCGACCAAGGTGGTAACTGCGTCCTTGCCGCACGTTTAGATTCATTGAATCGTGGTTCTAGGTCATGGTGGAGTGGACGCTGTACTCTAGGGACCTAGCGAAGTTAGAGGAAACGCAGTTGGCCATGTCCCCAACTGGTTTGCAGCCTACCTGCTCGGCCAGTAGATGGACACATCCCTATCAGCCAATGCCTCGGACACCGTGGACGGGTCTCCACCCCCAACTCAGTTGTTTGGCGGGAAATGCTCCCTAGTAGGAGATATGACCTGCGGCCACCACTGTTGAGCCTTGCCCAAAATAGCTCTAAGCTGGGCCAGTATTTTTGATGGTAGGCTTTATAGTGTGCCCGGCTCTGAAAATGGATTTACCCAGGTGACCACCTTCGACCTTCCAACATTTAATTTCTCTGCATGACCAACGACGATGAGATCGATGACCCGGAGTAGCTTCCTTCATTTGGGGTGCCCAGAAGCACCCCCTCTGCTTGCAAATAATGGCAACAACTTGGCCGCTTGTCAGTGAAATCGACGCCTGCAACAGCGATTTCGTAGTTGTAATCATCGAAGTCATTGCAGGAAACATGATCCGATAGAAAATCATCTAATGTCGCCACAGGATTTATTTGGACTCAATCCTAGGCATCCGTATGAAAAATTGTGGGAAATTATAGAGCTGGCTCCCCTCCCCTTCTTCAATCCATGGTGCTTGGTGGCGCTTTTGGGAGCATGATGACTAGCTCAATTAAAACCTACAGCCACGAACAAGCACAACCGAGTAGCCACAAACAGAAGCTCACAATATACAAAATAAATGCAATGTAAATGTGAAAATGAAGCAAACAAACAATGAGATGCAACGGTTTGTTTGACCGAAGTTTGGGTCAGTCTCACTCAATGAGCCCTATGTCTGTGTTGTGTAACTCGTGAGTGACCCAACAAAATTCTACTCTAGCCAGATCCAAAGAGTCTTTCTACACTGCACTAAGATGATCTTTTTCTTCTTTTAGAGTTAAGATATGATTAATCTCTCACAAACTGTTGGGCCACACACTACAACTTTGGTTGCTCACCGTCGACACCTATCCATCTAGAAGCAAAGCTCCAAGAGTAACAAATGCTTCACACCCAACTTGATGTCACCACGAAGTGCTGAAGGTTTGCTCAACTCTTTATTGCTCACACACAAGCTCACAATACTCTAATCTTGCTCCCCAGTTCAATGGATTCAGCTAAATGTACTCTAAGTCCCACAAAGGGTGTATTAGGAGCTCGCTTTAGGCTTTTGCTAGTGTATATGGACATGGGAAAGCTTCAACAACCTCTCAAACGCCATTGGCACACTGTCTACCAAAACTGTCTTAGCCTAGCCAGTTTGAGAAGTCCGCCGGCCTCTAGTTGTCTAAAAAATCATAGTTTTTTTTTTTCATATAAAATCCAATGAGGACAATATTTTTACTAAAATTTGTAGAGATCGATGCAATTTACATCTTTGTATTTGACAAGTTTTATTTAAAATTTTTAGAGTCCAAAATGTTTGTTTTTCAGTTCTTGGATTTTGAAATTCAAATTTTAGAATTTCCTAACAACATTGAATGCCCACATGGTCGATATCAAAGTTGCAGTAGTCGACACGTCTACAAGTTTGTAATTGATAAATTTTTTATTTGGAATTGTATATTAGACTCTCAAACATCCATTTAAAATTCTCATATTTTTGAGAGTCAAAATTTTGAAATTTTCACTTGGATAAAGACATGTCCTATATATATCAAAGTTGTAGTGTTTGATAAGATTTAGAACTTTTATAGTTTTTTCATTTAAGATTATTTAATGGCCAAAATATTTAATACTCAATACTAAAAAAATGTTATGGTATAAAAAGATATATAGCATCCTTTGTTGTACTTATGAGAGTCTGTAGTACAGCGCTAGAAAGGTGGTGTGTGAGCTGAAATTCATGGCCTCTAATTGATTTACGGAGACGGCCCAATGAGCACCTTTGTAAATGGTCTATTAGCAGAGATCATTTGTAAACGGAATGCTCATCTTTGAAAATGCTTTTCGTAGTGATGCCTCTAACCTCTAAGAATGCCTTCACTGCTGTGCAGCCCCTCGTCCCGGTCGTCGTCATGGCACTGCTCCTTTCGTCGACGGCGGGGGCATCAGTTGGATGCTACAACCGTGAGAAACTGACGAGGAGGGTGAAACCGCTCTACTACGACTGTGGCTGCCCGAACATCAGTGCCACCGTGCAGGAGCAGGACAGCTACTACGACAACCGCACGAGTCTTGCAGCCAAGCTCGTGCGGGCTCTCAGCGCTTCTCCCAGCATCATCTTCACCAACTATACCGTGGGATCGGTGTCCGGCTTCGTGCTTTGCCGCGGGGACTACAGCGGCTCCGCCTGCGCTGACAACCTCCAGCAGACCATCAACGACTACATCAACGTCACCGACATCAATGCCAACCAAATCATCTGCCAGTCATCGACGGACATCACCATCTACTACGACCAGCACATGCTCAGCTTCGCCGTCGACGGGTACACGTACAAGGACCCAGGCTCCGACAGGCCAGCATGGGTTGCCTCCAACATGAACTACGTGATGAACAGCACCGGCTTTGCCGGTCTCTACGGCGAGCGCGTCCGGGAGCTTCTTAACGACACGGCCAGCTACGCCACGCTGAACTCGTCGGGCCTGTACGCAACGGGCAAGTCGTGGTTCGATGAAGCCGGAGTGGGCATCATATATGGGCTGGTGCAGTGTAGGCCAGACATGAGCCGGGACCTTTGCCGGCAATGCCTGGACAACCTCACCGCAGAGGTACCCAGACAGTTTACCACTGCCAGTGGTGATCATTGCGTCGGCGGGAGGATTCTAGGCGTTTGGTGTAACGTTCGGTTCGAGAAAGAGCTTTTCTTCGAGGAGACCTCGGAAACACAGCCGCTCCATAAGCCAAAAGGTGCGTGTATATATGCCTATGTATAACTAATCCTATTCACAATTAAGAACCTCTTTGGATAAAGGGTAATCACTAGCTAGCTAAAAAGAAGGGTTAATGGGTTGGCTAATTTATTTTAGACAACTCTTCAACTAGTTGTTAGCCAACTAGCCAGACAACCTGCCAGGAATCACGAACTCTACTCAAGATTATGCATAGGTAGTCGTTTTTTGGAGTTTAATTGGAGTTTAGCACGAATTTGCGGATAGAAGAGCGATCTCTTCTTCTCGAATGATATGCAGTGCTCCTGCAAACTTTCAGAAAAAAAATCCACCATGACACAAGCCAAACAAGGTATGGGTTCATTGAAATAATAAAAAACAAATTTTGTAGTAACAATAAGTATATATATGTAGTGATGTTTCGATCTACCGAAAAAAATGGCTGAAGCATATTTCTTGTAAAACTCATATATGATCCTGAGTTCCTGACTTGTTAATTGTAATAGCCTACTAATATATGTATGAGATTGCTAGTTTTTGTTACCTTCGTCAGACTACTTAACCTTCAAAAATTTGTGATGTATATATATTCAGGACGACTGAGCAAAGTGAATATCGCATTGATCACCATTGCTGGATCCGTTTTATTTGTTCTTTGCCTAATTCTGATCGTAGGGATCATACAAAGAATAAGAGGTAAGATTACCAAGAGGTTATCAGAGCAGATGCATTACTATATCTTGATATTTGTGCTCAGGTTTTCTTTTTCTTTTGGTTGCACGGTTATAGATCGCAGGTTACTGAGAGAATTAGGTGACTGGCACAATGAAGTCAGGCGAGAAATTGACTCGAGGTTTTCACTTTACCAATTATCCGTGATAAGAGACGCGACAGGAAATTTTTCTGGAGAAAATAGGCTTGGACGTGGCTCTTTTGGTTCTGTTTACCGGGTAAGTGAAGCATGTTGTGCTGCTTAGGTAATGGTTTTAGCATATATTTCAGAATTGTCACAGAATTACGTGTAGGAACATTTATGCTTGTTTATATAATATATAACGAGAGCAGTAGTGCTGCAAGAAGCACTGGTTTTGTAGCAGGGAAGAGAGTTTGAAGGCAGGATTGGGGTTAATTTGACAAATTCTCGGATGCACATTTGTAATTTTGCTTCTCATCAGGGCATATTACCCGATGGACTTGAGGTTGCAGTTAAAAAGCTTGACGCGTCTTCTTGGCAAGGTTCGAGGGAGTTTCTAAATGAAATCAAGCTTATTGTCAGGCTTCAACACGCCAATCTGGTTAGGCTTCTTGGATGCTGTCTTCAACACTCTGAAATGATGCTTGTCTATGAATACATGTCAAACAGAAGCTTGGACTATGTCTTCTCAGGTCTGTTCCGATTCGCCACCCTATATATAACTGTTCACGGACTAGAAATGATGTGCTAGATTGTTTCAGATTATTCATAACTGATATAAGTCGCACTATCCTTGCAGATCCTCTAAGCAGGGACAACCTGAATTGGCCAAATCGTCTGCGTGTAATTGACGGGATAGCACAAGGGCTTGTTTATCTTCATAGTTTCTCAGAGCCACAGAGATTTATTGTTCACAGAGACATGAAGCTAAGCAATATTCTCTTGGACAGTGAAATGAATCCAAAAATTTCAGACTTTGGAATTGCAAGGATATACAATTTAGGAGCAAACCCTGAAACGACAGAGCTAGTAGGAACATGGTAAGCTTGGTAGCATGTGTACGCACCAAAAGAATGATATAGGGTAGAGAATGAACTTTATGAGCATAAGGCCATATTAAAACCTCAAGAGCTTGTTTGGCTGCACAACAATTCAGCTTCCAAATGTGTTAGAAAATATTATATTGGATGGATAATTAGTTTATTTTGCATCTAAATACTTCATAGACTCATAACCTATATGAATTGGGGTGGATTGATGTCCATCCAAACAAGCACTTATATGTGGCTTAACTTCAACACCGTCAGTGTGGCACCCCAAATCGTGGGAGGCGGGGAGGGTAAAGAAGGGGGTGGGGGTAAGAAGCTAAGTTATCTTTACATAACTTATTGTGTGCAATGAATCATTGACAAGTGGTAACAAAATCGTTTGTTGAACAATGTAGAATTTTGGAAGTTGTTTGCATTGAAATGATGTTAGCTTTAGTCTTCCTAGCCTCCGTTGGGAATATACTTTGTTCTGTATCGAAATAAAATAAAATAAGGTCTAATCACCCAACCTGATGCAAATTTAATTTTATATTCGTGATAATGATGCTGATAACATTTACATTTTATTTCTTTCTAGTGGTTATATGGCACCTGAATATATTCTCGAGGGGATGTTATCTGTGAAATATGATGTATTTAGCTTTGGCGTTTTGCTTCTTGAGATCATAAGTGGCAGGAGAGTGAATGTCGCAGTATTCAACGAATATGAAAGACCAGGCCATCTATTGACTCACGTGAGTGACCTGTTTCATCTCTTTCTCTTTATACACATGTATGTGCACTTGTGCAGTTTGGTTTGAATATATTTTCTATTTTATACTCTCTCCGTTCTGAATTATAAAATAAATTATTTTTTTAGAAATGTTGTGTTTAATGTGTAGTTAGAAAAGCTAAAAAGGTATTATAATTTAGGGTGTGTTTGGTTAAGCGTGGCTTTTGGAAAAGTTGTTTGGCTGTGGTTTCGAGAAAAGCTGCCTTGAGATTGTTGAAAGTTGATCATGTGTGGTTTTCGGAAAAGCTTATCTCACTCGCGAGCGGGCCCATATGTCATGCACAGACAGGATCTTCTTTCCTCTCGCCAGAGCTTGCCATGCCAGGCTATGGCTGGCCACGTCGCACACATCGAGGCTGGGGCCGTGCTCGTTAGGGTTCACACTATGCTCGTCGGGGAAGGGCCTGTGGTCTTCAAAGATGAGCAACCAAGTGGAGGATAGGACGGAGGGAGGATAGAACGGAGGCAGGGGGATTCACAGGTGCCGGATGTGCTCGCGCTTGAGGCCGGAGACATGAGCTCGAGCTTGAGGGCCAGCGAAGCAGGTTCCCAGCATCGAAGGAGAGAGTAAGAGGTCGTGTCGCTAGGACCGGGGACGAGGCAGGACCGCACCCGGCCACACGTCGGTTGCCAGGGCAGCCGCCTCGTCTGAGCCTGTCATGGAAGCTAGAGGAGGTCGCGAGGGTGCTATAGGAAGAATTCCTTGATAGTGGCCGAGTGAAAGCTAGAGGAGGCCACGGGGGTGCTATAGGAAGAATTCCTTGATAGTGGCCGAATGATATCGGGAGGCGACAGGAGGAAAGTCAGTGACAAAAAAGAAGATGAAAAAATCGAACATCTGTTGGCATTTCTTAGCGTCACTACCAAGAATAAACATTGAATTTATCCTTGGCAGCGGCGCCAGAAATGCCGATTGGCATTCCGTAGCATTGCCACTAAAATTGGTGTATCCTAGCAACAATACCAGAGAACACCAGATGTAGGTCTTAACGTTTACATAGAATATCTGCAAGCGTACGGATCTTCATTGTAGTATTTCACCCGGAAGTATTATCAAGGTATCGTCCAAAGGAAGACATGGTAGACTAGTACAAATTACAACTTCTACGATGATCTATTTTCGTCATAGAATAAGCCAAATTCGTCATAATTTCACTTAAATGATGAATCTATGATGAAAAACCTACCATCATAGAACTTGTGCAACGTATGAACTTCTGTGATCAGTTTTTAAAACGTGTCATAGGAGTGGTCGTATCTATGACCAAATACTGGTCATCATAGGTGTGTTTTGACATGCCGTTAATAGGTGACTTGATGACGTTAACAGTATTTGCCACGTTGGCATGTGACATGGGAGCGTCTGCCACCCTAGCAGGTGACGAGGCGTGGCCACATGGCATGTTCTGGTTGGTCCAAGTGGCCTTTTTTTTTGATTGGTCCAAGTGGTCTTCTCTAGTTGGTCCACGTAGCACATTTTTATTGGTCCACGTGGCACATTTTTATTGGTCCATGTGGCATATCTTTTATGGTCTCTGTGGCACGTTTTATTAGTCCATGTGGCACATTTCATTAGACCATGTGACATATTTTTATTGGTCCACTTGGCGCATTCCAGTTTTGTTCACGTGCTTACTCTTATCTTATTATTAATCCATGCATCTGATTAGTTGGTCCAGCACAAAATGAGGCTGGATATTTGATGGCAAAATTGCTACGAAGTAACAGAAAATGGCCTAACAAAATAGCAGCAGATTTCATCGCAAATACAAGACAGAATGGGAGCCCATTGCATCGCAACACAAGTGGTCAAAATGACAGTATATTGCACCGTGCATTAAACCGTGCATTAAAGTTCAGATATAATACTAATTATCTATTACGATAAATATTAATAGGCGCATAACTTTGCTAATTGCTACATGCATGCGGAAGCCGGTCTTCACGAATTTGGATTAGAGTGCAATCACATTCATAAAGGAGTCAAGAACCAGTTGTGCTTTGCGTACGGCAACGGGGCTAGTCACATCCATTAGAAGCCAAACATGAAGACAAACTTTTTATTAAAATTATAGCTCTCCTTTAGAAGCAATGTTTTCGTACAAAGTCATACAAAGACACTTTATAGTAAAATTATAGCTCCCTATGCAAACTAAAACTTTGTAGTCAAGAAGATTTTGATTTTGAAGCTATTTAGAGTTTCAAAATGTTGTTTTAAGTTCACTTATTTTAAAATTTTAAACAAATTGTTAAACAACCTTAGATGTTGATATGGTATATACCGAAATTGTAGTTCTCAATAAAGTCTACAACTTTGTTATTGATTTTTTTATTTGAAGTTGTTTAGAGTCCGAAATATATTGTCAAATGTAATAATCTAATTGGATGATGAATTTATTATAAAAAATTATTCATCACGGATGAGTGATGGTGGGTCCCACAGGCAAACAAGATGGAGAAAGGATTGTGCGAAGATTTATGACAAAGTGCAGATTGTTACTGTTTGAAAATATTCATCACAAATGTATAATTACTTCAATGACAAAGTTATATTCGTCACAATTGTATAGAAGATCGTCACAAACTAGCGGTGAATAGTGGCACGATGGATTCTATGAGGAGACCGATGCATTTACTATGACATTTTTTGTGACGATTTCTTTTTGTCATATAAATGAAAATCGTCCCAGAGTTCTATGACAAAATAAAAAAATCATCATAAAAGTGAATTTTCTATGACCATTTTGGATTGATCATGAGCAAAATTGTCATAGAAGTGGAACTCGATCTATGCTAGTGGTATATAAGAGTCTAGCATGGATATGCACAAGACATTATGTATGCAATGCAAACCAATGTCCAAAGCAGGGGTAAACAATGTAGTTCAAGATAGTGGACACGCACACACCCATGAGCATCACCTAGAGGTAAAGGTGGAAGATGGTATGATAAAGAATAAACTAAAGAGTAGATACATCCTAATATAGTTGCCCGTAACAAGTGATATCATACATATTATACATGAGTTGGAGGTAGAGCTCAGTGTAAGATGGATCAGGAAACCACTGAGTACTGGTACGTACTCCTACACTATGGCCGAACGTGAGGGATTACAAGGGACGAACAGGACTATTATCACCTGCCGCCTACCCCTCAACTGTGGAACATGAAATGCATTGACCCGTTCCTTTGTATCTAGGCACCTCTCTCGCATACAGAGATAGTTTCCCTCGGGTCCCTGACCCTATGGATCCATAGGTAAGAGACTTGGGCATACCCAAAGTTATGATGAACCACCACCTCAACTTATTTCTAATTCCAATCATGAACATGATATGAATAATTAAGCATAAGGTCAAATATGATATGATCATACATAAAGACTGTATTCTAGTTGATATATCAAGATTATATCAACAAGACTATACTCTAGTTCATAGCCACAACTATATTGACAAAGTGAGAACAAAACTTTAATTGGAAGAACCCTTCATAGTATTCATACCAAGAATCTTTCCTTCCAAGGAGTCACGCCCATCAAGGTAGCTCTCAAGCTCAAAAGACTACTACTAGGGGTAAAAGACTAAAAAGAACAAGTGGATAATGAGCTCAAGTGGAGTGCTGTGTGTTGTGTGGAGCTCTCCACCTCCCTTCGTTTTATAGGGGGTGGATGGTCAATTCTGGGGAATCTTCCTAGATCCACCACCACACTGCCCTCCAATACTGAAGACCGCACCGCCAGCGCGAGGTGGGCCAGGGCAGGGGCGCAAGCACGCCTAGGGTGCGGTCGCTCCTGTGCTGGCCCACCTCGGCACTGCCTTTGTGCTGGCGAGCTGTTGGCTGGGCCTGGACTGCAGGTGCGTCGTGGAATGCCCCGGGTTTGATCTGAGGTTGGGCCTTTTTCCTTTGTCTTGATTGATTTGATGCTTTCGCTTTCTTCAATGGCGCCTTTTCTTCTATAATTCTCTTGTATTTGGCTACAAATTCTGCAAAGTGATAATTTTTCAATACAAGTGAACTCTTGTCAATAGAAAAGGTATATGTGTGTAGAAACATGTAGTTCATTCCTTTTTTACTTAAATTGATGGTATACATATGTCGATAAGGATCGCCAATAGTATCTTCATAACCAATGGCAGGTGGATAATTTTTCACCCGAAAAGCAGCTGAAAGCAGGGAGAGCTGTTTTCAGTTTTGTACTAGAGCAAAGGTTGCTTATGTGCAAAAGCAGGCGTAGCTTTAAGGCCTTTAGTTGGCTTTTGGCTTTTGCTTAGTAGGTTCAAAAGCCCAACCAAAGGGGACTTAGAATGAAGAGAGACTATGTAGGTATATATTGCATGGGGTGACTTCTCGCGGAATCTCGTGATCTGTGGGCTCAGTCTTTCAAAGGTGTTCGTAGGCGTATGGTTTGCGTATGTGTGTTCATAAGGATGAGGATACATATGTGTTGTGAGCGTCTACGTACGTTTAACCATGTAATTAAAAAAGAGTATATATTGCATCGGTTGTGTAAAAGTCAACGGCTTGACTTGTTGATTTTGTGTTTAGAACGTTTTTTATTACTGCCTGCAAATCTTAATTCTTAATCTGATGACAGGCTTGGCATATTTGGCGCGGTGAGAGGTACAACAGGCTTGTGGATCCATCTTTGCGCGGAGCATATAACATGGTTGAATTGAGGAGGCGCATTCACATCGCGCTTCTGTGCGTCCAAGAGAATCCAGAACATCGGCCTCATATGCGGGAGGTGACCACCATGCTGAGCAACAACGATGTGAACCTGCCCGACCCTAACCCTCCAGCCTACTTCAACGGGCGGCTCGGGGATGCCGAAGCATCTGCATCGTCATCAAACAACGTCACGGTGTTCTACACCACAAGACCTCATATGCGGACCATGCTGAGCAACAACGATGTGTGTCCGCTCGGGGATGCAGAAGCATCTTCATCATCGTCAAACAACGGCATGGCGGTGTTCTACACCGAAACGGCACAAGCTGCATCATCGTCAAACAACGGCACGGTGTTCTACACCGCAACGCAACGACTGCGTGTGCCATAGAACTGTCCACAGCTCCATTTCCAGATGCACTACGTATATATGTGATCCACTCCACTAGTTTATTTACCTTCAAAAGCTAAATAAGATCCGCGCCATCCATAAACATGCATGTCAGCATACTAATCACCATGTGCCGATGTGCGCTGTGGGCTGTTCATTGTTTGTGCCTTTTGCTGTGTTTGAACTCTATATATATATATATATATATTTGAATATATATAATAAAAAGACCAAGAAATATAAAGACGCACATGCCAGTTCTTGATTGCTGTTTTGCAACACCAATCATTCGGGCGTGGAAGACCCATACCATACCCTACTGAATAATTTCGCTGAATTAAAGCCCCCTGAAGACAGCACAATATGCAGTGAATAAAATATTCAGAAAGTCACTTTCAGTCAACAGTGACCGTTATCCCTCCAGATGAAGTTGTGACGGTGGCAAGTCGCCATCCTACAACAGTAATGTCATATAATTGAAGACGTCGCAGCGAAGGACGATAACTCATCCAGCTCAGCGCCCAGATAAGCTCAAAGGACAACCAGCTCAGCCTGAAGGACGCTCTGTCTGTCCAGAAGATAATCACAAGGACGCTCCAGAAGGCTCCCTTTGCCCTATAAAGCAGGAAGCCAGGCATATGCGAGAGACACACGCACTCCGAGAGAGAGGAACCACGAAGGATACACCATGAAGACCACCGCCTCGGGCGCTCCTCTGAGCCAGCCCACCATAACTAATAGTAGTAGCACTCCACTACCCCTGTACAATACCAACCCTTGTAAATTAGAGAATAAGGAAGGTCACCGACTTCCCGTGCTTGTAAGGTAAACTAAGGTTTGTACTAGTGCTTGGGGTTTCCCGAAAGGGAAAGCCGTATGTGAGCTTGTTTGTTTTAATGAAGTAGTTTGAAGCTTTGAGCATCCCTGCTTTCCTATGGCCATCCATGTAGGTTTGAGTCTATTCTAGGGACCCTATAGGAGAAGCCTCTATGCGTATTGTTCTTGTATTGTTCCCGTGTTAGCCCCGTGTTGTGTGGCGTTTTAGAGGAACTCGAAAGAACTCGAGTCACGAGAGAAGTGTTCCTTCGGGTGGAAGCGCCTCGGGAGACGATAGATCTCTTAGCGTTCTACGTCACGATGAAAAATGGCTATAGAGGGATAGGATTAGCTGCTTCTGCCTCTGAAAAGCAAGTTAGTGATGCGTACGGTGAGTACCGAGTAGGATCAACACAAGCATAAGGTACACGACCGGCCGAATATTTGGTCTCGCCAGCCTCGCCAAAGATCCTGAGAAGAAATATTCACACGCATATATATTTCCGCATACTCTGATCGCTCACATAATCCGCATATCGATTAATTAATCACGCGTTTAATAATCACCCGTGTTAATAATCACGCGCGTCGCTTTCATCCACGCATATAATATTCGCACGCATAGTTCCCTGCATAGCGTCCAATAGTAGCAAATACTATTGCCTCGAATATTAAATAAACCGCGTGCCTGAGTCACTCTCGTGCGCTATTCATATTCCGAATTTGAATAGTAGCATATATTTTGAATAGTGACCGCCGAATTTGAATAGTAACTCGTGAATTTTAATTTGATTTTCGAATTTGAAAGTTCAAGTACGTTTTAAATAGCAATATATACCCCCACGGTGGTATCGGAGCCTGGTTAATAATATTTGAATTTAAGGGATTTACCAATATTTGTGAAGATTGAAAAGTTACACTATCTAAATTTAGAAGTTAGCACGGGTAAGACGGTCAAAACTAAAGAAAATATAAATATCAAGTGCAAAATAAATAGCTCGAAGAGCATACTTGGCATACTTGCACACGGACGAGATAAATTTACTAGTTGACTTAATACACAATTTCTATATATCTTGGGGTAAAAGACAAGACGATTTAGAAATAAAATTTGAAAGTCTTCAAAAAGAATACAAGCATTTAAAAGAACAATATTCAGTTACCAATAACAAATTAGAACTAGCCTTACAAGTGCTAGAAGAAAGTAAAACATATCTAGGAAGAATTACTCGAGGAATAGTGATTATATTAAGAACGATATCACTTATCTTGATAAGAGACTTGAGAATACTAATAACAGAGAAATTGTGCTATCACCTCTGGATTAGTTGATCTTAATAGATCTTTGAATTCAGACAAATGGCGATATCGAAACTAGAAGAGACAAATCACTCCAAGTAGTAAATAGAGACATAAGACCTTTAGGTTTTATGGACAAAATAAAAAGGAGGTTGTGATGATGTTGAGACTTTGGAAGAAATGATAGATGTAGAAAGAGACCTTGAAAGATATCGAAAGATGCTTTAAGAAAAATAAGGCCTCGCGAGATATATCAAATGGGATGGTTTGATAATAAAAGTGGATTATACAGAATATCTAGAGAAGTAGAATTAAGTGTATTAAATGATCCGGTTCAATTGAACATAGTTAATAAACAAATTGAGCATGAGTTAAAATATTCTGGGTATAAATACATACATCAAGGCATGTATATCATAGAAATAAAAGGTATGACAAGGAAGAAAGTTGGATCAAAGGTCCTAATAACTTTGTTAGACAAAAGATGGGATTCAATAAATAAAGCAGCATTAGGGTTTTTAGAAGGAGATATGAATGAAAATATGCTAATAACATATATAGCTCCGAGATCTATTAATGCCGTAAAAAAGAATTTATAGGAAAAATGGCTTTTGGATTTCGGACTAAAGGCTATGAAGATTTTAAAGGAACAAAAAAAGCTAGTAAGCATAGAATTTTTAGGAAGACTAACAAATAGAAGTGGAACCAAATACAAAATAAATGTGAATAATGTAATAGCAAGCATGCAGTCTAAAGGAAGAAAATTTATGAGTCCCCTGAAGATTAGTTCTGAAGAAAGAGCAGGAGAAGAGTGGAATATAGGTACTCTAATAGAACCGAAGATTTTAAAGCAACCTAAAGATTATATAAGTTATGAAAACAGCAAAGGATCTACTAGTATTAGGTTTGTAGGTTATGAAGAGTGTAGTCTAGATGATTTAGAAACATCTAGTTCAGAAACAAAATTAGAAGTAAATAGAAGAAATAGCATATGTGAATTTGTAGAAACTCTAGATATAGACAATGAAATAAAGCATTATGAACAAAAGATAAAAAATATTTCTAATGAATATTTTACAACTGGAATATGTGATTGGAATGCTATAAGAGAAAAAGAAATATATTTCAGAAGACAAATTTATAGATTATGGAAAATGAAGGAAGACAGGGAAGTTAGAAAGCAAAAAATTTATAGTCCCAAAGAAATATGAAGAAGTTTGTGTCAACAACAATAAAAGTTGAGAAAGATAAAAATAAAAAGGAGCTAGAGAATAGTAAAATCATAGTCCCGGACAATAAAGAAAATGATATCGAGTGAAGATGAGCAATGGGAAATTAATAATAAACTTCGCTACGAGAGAGTTATGAAGAAGAAGAAGAAGATAACGAGGTTATAAATGAGATAAATAGTAATAATTCAGAAGATGTTATGAACTCATTGGAAAAATCTTATAAAAAAGATAGTGCTATAGAAGCAATGGAATTAGATCCAAGCGGATCAAAAAGAAAACATGGCCCGAAATAAAGGTAGAAAGTGAAACAGAAAGACCATCTAGAAACCCGGGGAACATGGCCACGAGAAAAAGAAGATTCTACATATAATTATATACCTGGTCAATATACTCATATGGGTTCAAAAAGAAGAGATTTTGAAAAGAAGGTTCAATTTGAGAATTCTAAAAGTGACGGTGCTATACTAAACCTAGCAGCACATGACCCTATAGGCGGCCAAATATACTTAGCATATGGAAAGGGTTATTAGTGCAAAAATATATACAAAATCAACATAATATTGGAAATAGAGTAGAAGATATGATTACTTATTTAGAGACATTTTTAGGTGAATCGGCTAAAGTTCTATGGGAACAATGGGTAGAAGCTTTTCATTATGAACAATTAAAAAAGAGTGGTAGTAACCCATATAACTTTGCTAATATTATATCAAGTATTGTAATAGGAGAAGATCGAGTTAGGATTTACAGCTTTGCAAAATGAAAGACTAAGAGAATTAGAAAAATTATCACTAACAAACTGGAAAGGAATAAAGGAATTCTCTCGGCATTACTTGTACAATGCTACAAGCTTGCTAAACAAGGATATAATAAAGGCATTGTTGATAAATATTTCAATAAATTACACGATCCCTTAGGTTCTATGATATTTGAAAAATACAAAAAGAGTCGGAAAGGTACAGTAGAATATAATATTTCTCAAGCCATAACATTTGTTTTCAAACGGTTAAGAAAGATTTGTACGAATATACAAGCTCATAGATCAATGAAGCAATCGACTATAATTTACGCAATAAGATAGTTCAAATACCATTGACATATGGAGAAGAGAGATCTAGATACAAGAAATATCATAAAAATTATAGAAGGGGAAATGTAAGAACAAAAAGCGCTATTTTCTACGAAGATCGGATAATAGAGCTCCTTTCCTACATAAGAGAAATGTTAGAAGATATAATCCTAGAAAGAATTATGATAGTACTTGCGAGATGTTTCATACGTAATTCACTGAGATCACTTGAGTAGAACTTGTCCTAATAAAGACAAGAAAAGATATTCTAATAAACAAGAAGAACAAGAAAAGGTTTTGATAATTGATAGCGTAAACGAAAATATCCTAGTATGTGATGATGATATAATGGATGATGAATCAGTATACTCTATTATAGAGACAGATGAGATAGAATATGATGAAGAGAATGATTCAAGTGATGAGGAATTAGATTTAATTGATGAGTTATCTGGATTAAAGATAGAAATGATAGACCAAATAACATTTACGCATATGAAAGAAGACGTTACTTTATCTAATACATTTTTACAATCATCTACTTTTGCGGGAATGAATATAAGATGTGTGTTCGTGCATATATCATCAAAGTCCGGAAGAAAGATCAACATGTGGCCTATGCTTAAAACAAGCATGTGTGCTATGTTTGAATCAGCGAGAAAGAAAAGAAAAATGAAATATTAATGAATACAAAATATGAGAAAAACAAGTCGAGAAGAAGATAGTCTAAAGACAGAAAGTACCAAATATGTAGCTAATATTCCACAAGAGTTTCTCATCCCCAGATTAAGTTTTAAAACTGATCATATCCTATCATATTTTACACAAGATATCATAGATTTAATATGGGAAAAATATGCTGAAAGGCAGCATAAGACTTTTCAAAATATACAAGATCACTTCATGAGAATATATGAAGGAAAAGAAAGGCAGTTAGGAATAACTGTTAATGCAAATACCTTTCCCTTAATTCATATTGATGAAAAGCCTATTGTCAAGCCTCATCTAAGATTTATAATATTCATGGTGACATAGACTTAAAATATTTCAAGTAATATACAAAGAAATGCGAAGAAGATATATCTTTGCAAACCATTATTGATCATGGATTGATTCATGATATATATGGAACGCTTGAAGAAATTCTTAAGTCGACCTTGGAAAGGCTATTAAAGAAGCATGCAAGAAGTTAGCCTATGTTCAAGGTAAATATAAGATTAAATTATTGTTCAAATCCGCCAAAGTTTACACTGACCAATAAGACCGCATGCCATGATATATATATTACAAAAGGTCAATATAAGCTCCCTAATGTATGGAGAATTATACCGGAATATGAAGAATTATTTGCTCAAAAGACAAACCATGATAATTGGAGAATATTTAGTGAAGCAAAAGAATTAGAAGGGAATGTCATGTTTGATTTAGACTATCGAATGATGTACCAAAATAAAATAATAAAATATTTTTAAAAGAATATCATGCTAGGCGTAGCATATTACAAAGAGAAGTTGGAAGATTGATCAAACCCAATTATGGTGAAGAATGCTCATTAAGAAGAGAATATGCAGACTTATTGTCTCACTATGAAATGTGCCAACCTGATGATCCAGATTTTGATATTGATTAATCAGCATCAGGATAAGATCAATATATATATAACCCTTATGTTGATAAGGTGTTATCAACAATTTGGCCGGGGTATATATAATAAAAAGACCAAGAAATATAAAGACGCACATGCCAGTTCTTGATTCTTTGTTTTACAACACCAATCATTCGGGCGTGGAAGACCTATACCATACCCTTTGAATAATTTCGCTGAATTAAAGCCCCCTGAAGACAAGCACAATATGCGGTGAATAAAATATTGAGAAAGTCACTTTCGGTCAACGGTGACCGTTATCCCTCCGAGATGAAGTTGTGACGGTGGCAAGTCGCCATCCTACAACGAGTAATGTCATATAATTGAAGACGTCGCAGCGAAGGACGATAACTCATCCGGCTCGGCGCCCGAGATAAGCTCAAAGGACAACCGGCTCCCGCGGAAGGACGCTACGTGCGTCCAGAAGATAATCACAAGGACGCTCGAAGGCTCCCTTTGCCCTATAAAGCAGGAAGCCGGGCATATGCGAGAGACACACGCACTCCGGAGAGGAACCACGAAGGATACACCATGAAGACCACCCTCGGCGCTCCTCGAGCCGGTCCACCATAACTAATAGTAGTAGCACTCCACTACCCCTGTACAATACCAACCCTTGTAAATTAGAGAATAAGGAAGGTCACCGACTTCCCGTGCTTGTAAGGTAAACTAAGGTTTGTACTAGTGCTCTGTGGGGGGTATATATTGCTATTTAAAACGTACTTGAACTTTCAAATTCAAAAATCAAATTAAAATTCACGCGTTACTATTCAAATTTGGCGGTCACTATTCAAAATATATGCTACTATTCAAATTCGGAATATGAATAGCGCACGAGAGTGACTCAGGCACGCGGTTTATTTAATATTCGAGGCAATAGTATTTGCTACTATTGGACGCTATGCAGGGAGCTATGCGTGCGAATATTATATGCGTGGATGAAAGCGACGCGTGATTATTAACACGGGTGATTATTAAACGCGTGATTAATTAATCGATATGCGGATTATGTGAGCGATCAGAGTATGCGGAAATATATATGCGTGTGAATATTTCTTCTCAGGATCTTTGGCGAGGCTGGCGAGACCAAATATTCGGCGGTCGTGTACCTTATGCTTGTGTTGATCCTACTCGGTACTCACCGTACGCATCACTAACTTGCTTTTCGAGAGGCGGCAGCTAATCCTATCCCTCTATAGCCATTTTTTATCGTGACGTAGAACGCTAAGAGATCTATCGTCTCCCGGGCGGTTCCACCCGAAAGAACACTTCTCTGTGACTCGAGTTCTTTGAGTTCCTCTACAACGCCACACAACACGGGGCTAACATGGGAACAATACAAGAACAATACGCACAGAGGCTTCTCCTATAGGGTCCCTAGAATAGACTCAAACCTACTTGGATGGCCATAGGAAAGCAGGGATGCTCAAAGCTTCAAACTACTTCATTAAAACAAACAAGCTCACATACGGCTTTCCCTTTCGGGAAACCCCAAGCACTAGTACAAACCTTAGTTTACCTTACAAGCACGGAAAGTCCGTGACCTTCCTTATTCTCTAATTTACAAGGGTTGGTATGCGGGGGTAGTGGAGTGCTACTACTATTAGTTATGGTGGGCGGCTCGAGGAGCGCCGAGGCGTGGTCTTCATGGTGTATCCTTCGTGGTTCCTCTGCGGAGTGCGTGTGTCTCGCATATGCACGGCTTCTGCTTTATAGGGCAAAGGGAGCCTTCGCGGAGCGTCCTTGTGATTATCTTACGGACAGACAGAGCGTCCTTCGGGTGCCGATTTGGTAGTTGTCCTTTGAGCTTATCCGGGCGCCTGATGGATGAGTTTATCGCCCCGCTGCGACGTCTTCAATTATATGACATTACCGTTGTAGGATGGCGACTTGCCACCGTCACAACTTCATCGGAGGGATAACGGTCACTTGTTGGTCGAAAGTGACTTTACGAATATTTTATTCACTGCATATTGTCTGTCTTCGGGGGCTTTAATTCAGCGAAATTATTGATAGAGGGTATGGTATGGGTCTTCCACGCCCGAATGATTGGTGTTGCAAAACAGCAATCAAGAACTGGCATGTGCGTCTATATGGTATATATTGCTATTTAAAACGTACTTGAACTTTCCAATTCAAAAATCAAATTAAAATTCACGAGTTACTATTCAAATTCGGCGGTCACTATTCAAAATATATGCTACTATTCAAATTCGGAATATGAATAGCGCACGAGAGTGACTCGGCACGCGGTTTATTTAATATTGAGGCAATAGTATTTGCTACTATTGGACGCTATGCAGGGAACTATGCGTGCGAATATTATATGCGTGGATGAAAGCGACGCGCGTGATTATTAACACGGGTGATTATTAAACGCGTGATTAATTAATCGATATGCGGATTATGTGAGCGATCAGAGTATGCGGAAATATATATGCGTGTGAATATTTCTTCTCAGGATCTTTGGCGAGGCTGGCGAGACCAAATATTCGGGCGGTCGTGTACCTTATGCTTGCGTTGATCCTACTCGGTACTCACCGTACGCATCACTAACTTGCTTTGAGGCGATGCGGCTAATCCTATCCCTCTATAGCCATTTTTCATCGTGACGTAGAACGCTAAGAGATCTATCGTCTCCCGGGCGGTTCCACCCGAAGGAACACTTCTCGTGACTCGAGTTCTTTCGGAGTTCCTCTAAAACGCCACACAACACGGGGCTAATATGGGAACAATACAAGAACAATACGCACGAGAGAGCTTCTCCTATAGGGTCCCTAGAATAGACTCAAACCTACTTGGATGGCCATAGGAAAGCGGGGATGCTCAAAGCTTCAAACTACTTCATTAAAATAAACAAGCTCACATACGGCTTTCCTTTCGGGAAACCCTAAAGACTAAGACAAACCTTAGTTTACGCTTACACGGGAAGTCGTGGACCTTCCTTATTCTCTAATTTACAAGGGTTGGTATTGTACAGGGGTAGTGGAGTGCTACTACTATTAGTTATGGTGGACTGGCTCAGAGGAGCGCTGAGGCAGTGGTCTTCATGGTGTATCCTTCGTGGTTCCTCTCTGGAGTGCGTGTGTCTCTGCATATGCCTGGCTTCCGTAGCTAGCTACAAAATATCATATTGTGTAGTCAGACCCAACCGACCGCAGCTACCACAGGGACCAGGCCCAACGGACCACGCTGGTTGATTCCCGTGCTTACCGGAGGTGCTGCTAGTCAGCCGGTGGGGTCCAGTAATTAATTACCGTCACATGTCAGTCCGTGAGTGGTGTGTGGGTCAATTTACTACCGGAATTCAAATACGACATGCCTTAAAATAGTAAAGCTACGAGAATACTACTGTCCACACAAGATAGTAAATAATTGTATATTTTAGTAAATAGGAATGGGTTACTATAATTAGCATTAGAAATGAGTTACTATAAGGGAAAATTGGCTGGGTAGCATCGAAAGATGTCAACTTTTGCAATCTACCATTAAAAGATCTCTTCTTTGGTATGTAGCATCAAAAGATCAAAATATTTTTGGTTTCTACCACTACCGTTAGCTTTGCTAACGTCCGTGTATCTTCTGCTACTGCTGGTCGGTGAATCGTGACGGCACCAACGCGAACCAGGCTGGTCCGTGTTCCTTCGCCATGATGGGCGGTGCCTAGTCTAGGAGAGGCCGGTGCGCCTTCCCGTCGATGGGAGCTTTGCCGCAGCCGCCCAGTGCCGCAGCCCGCGGAGCTCGCTGCGCTCGCCATGGCCAGCCCGCCCCGCCCAGCTGGCACGCGGCTAGCAAGCGCCGCGGAGCTCGCCATGCGCCCGCCTCCGCCTAGCATCGGGAGCCGGCCCGCACGTCGTTGCTCAAGCGCTGCCCGACTTCTTCGACGGGGCCGCGGGGTCGTCGGGTCAGGCGTGCCGGCGGCCATGCTCATCTTGTGGGGCACCGACGGCCGCCCGTGCTCCTCTGCCGACGATGCGCTCGCGTTCCTACTCCGCAGCCTCCGCCGTGGCGGTGGCGGCTGCTCCTGGGCTCCTGGCCGTTCGACGCCCAGGGCCTCCGCGGCCTGCGCTCGTTGTTCCTGCCGCGAGGCGTCCACGCGCATCGTCGCGGTCGGCGGCGTCGCGCTGGGCAACCCCACGACGGCCGCCATCACGTCCCGCATCACGCACGTGCTCAAGACTTCCCGCTCGTCCCTGGCGTCTAGAACCTGCTCGTCGTCTCCATCGGAAGCTGCGAGGCCAGCCACGATCAAGCGAGGGAGCGCCATGGCCATGGCCGCGTGATTGAGTTCGACAAGGGAACAGAGTTGGAAGAAGACGAGAACGGTGATATACATGTAAAGAAGAGAGATACACGGACGTTAGCGAAGGGTCACGGAAGTGGTAGAAACCACTAACATGTGGTCTTTCAATGCTATATCCCACACAAGTAATCTTTCAATGCTAGATTGCCAAAGTTGACATCTTTTAATGGTACACAGCCAATTCTCCCTTACTATAATAATGCATGTATACTATTGACGACAATACTAAAAAGAGATTTGGACTAGATGGTTGACGATAAAAATTAATAAGGATGATCGAAATTACCATATCATCAACATAAGTTACATCATATTTACGAGAATTCTGTTTACAACAATAGTAACATCATTTACAAGAATTTTCACTAATAATTGTTATGACAGGACTCTTTACTCATCGGCTCGTCGAACCTGTTCGCCACTCCTGCAATTATCGGACGACCAGTGTCAGCCTCTAGGCCAACTTAAGATATATATCAGCCTTTTTCAGTTTGGTGGAGAAAAAAATATCACAAGAGGTATTTGTAGACCGGCTGCAGGCTGCTCCATGACTCCAGTTTCCTAAAAAAACAGGAAAAAATAGTAAATGGTGTGATGTATTGCACTCATGTCATTCTGACGTGCAAAATTGCTATGACAGTAATGATTTGTATGGATGGAAAGATATATTTATGACAATGTTCTACAATGTTGTACAGAATAGACTATATAAATGGTATGCGCTTAACATAATGGTGTCATCCATTGAGCACAATGTCATGATCAAGTTGCCATAAAAATAAATGATATGGATCTTTTTGAAACAGAAGCAGTAAGCAACCATGGAATAAACTGGAATATATCATTGCAAAAAAAAATCTACTACTGAGGTTCGCAAGCTCCTTTCCAGCGCAGGGAACATCGGAGTGAGGAGTCAGCAACAATTAAAAAAAAAAAAACATGCCTCCAATCGTGACGACTGGCAGAATAGAGAAATTCCAGGCTAATCACCACGAGAGTAGCACATTCTGAAATTAGAAAACATGCATATGGATGATTTACTGGATAGAAATAAGTAGAGTATTGTTGATGGAAAACTAATAATTTACCAAACAAGGGACCTGACATTCAACTCTTTTGGTTGAAAGCAGGAACATCAATTACTACTTAAATTCACAAGAATCATAGAAACTTATGCAGCATGGCTTGAGATGCTAATCAGACCAACAATGTGCATCAGTAAACAGGGATAGAAGGCAGACATGAAGCGGAGGCAATAGTTGCAGTGGACATCAGTGAACCAAGTGTAAAATTGACATTAACAAACACACATGGATAATATAAATTCATGACTCTGAATCAGGCAAAAAACTCGTAAATTCCTATCTGATTTACGACAAACTATGATTTACGAGAATTTAGTGCATGATTTACGAGAATAATATGGCAAATGGCTATAATATATCTGAAGAAATGAAAAATCTGTATGAAATGCCTAGCAACTTTCTATAATAAATCTGAAGAAACGAACCACTTATCTTTGCTGCTGCTGTCCAAGTGAAGCTTACGGCAACTTCAGGCTACAGAATCAATTTTCCATACCCAGGAAAGTGAGGAATAAAAAAAAAAAAATCACTCCATGAGGAGTACTACTACGTACCAACATATGACCAAGTGAAGCTTACGGCAACATCAGGCTACAGAATCAAGATTGCATTCCCATCCGATAGAGTTTAATTAGCCGCCAGCTCTAATGAAAGAACCTATCAGAAATACAGAACCCAAACCAAATTAATAAAAAATCGTAAATTTCGCTCTGATTTACTAGAAACAAATTTACAACAATTGCGAGGATGAGGATGCTGGCCATCGCGAGCAGCAAGACAACCACGCACCTGAGGCCGTCGGGGATAAGAGAAGGTCCACCATCGCTCCCAGACAGCGAGATCCGCCATCAACGTCAGTCGGCAGAAGGGGCCGCCTCCGGGGGCCGACAGCCGAAGCGAAGGGGAGCCGGTTGCCAGATGCATCGGAGTCGGGACACTGGACTGGGTGGGGGGACAACCCGTCGCGGCCCGATGTGGAGGGGAGCCTCCATCTCCACTGAGCGCCGCCGCCACCGAGGTCCCATGCCTTGATTCGTCGCTACCGGTGAAGGGGTCGCCGGGAGCAGTGGCTAGCCGCGCCACCACAGCCGGGAGCGCCGACGCGCAGCCCTCGGCGCCGCCGTGGCCTGTCAGGCTGCCGTCGGCCTCCGCCAGGGATGCAGCAACCGCCGTCAGGAGCCATCCGCGCACGCGGGACAGGCCGATCTACGCATCTGGGAAGGTGCGCCTGCGCTGGTGCCGGTCCATGAGGAGGCTCCTGCGCGGTCGCCCGATGCAGACCGCCGCCGTGCGCATAGGAGCCGCCGGACATGTTTAGATTCCAAAATTTGCAACCAAACTTTGCATAGTAAGTGTCACGTCACATATAGCGATTTTGTTTTTATTTGGTAATAATTGTCAAACATTGATTAATGTTTTTAAAATGTTCGTGCCATGCAAAGTCACAAAAAACGTGTAATTAGTTTTTTATTTAAATCTATATTTAGTCTTTCGTATATACTTGGCGTTTTTGATGTGACGGAAAATAGTAATTCTGCATAGTAAATTTAGTGCCAAACTCTGAAATCTAAATTTGGACAGAACGCGAGACAGAGGGTGAGAGAAAAGGGGAATCACGTACTAATTTTTTGCCTGGCCGCTGGTTTGGAAGGTTAATTATTCCCGGCTAATAATTGATCCACATCCACGCAATGGTTTTTTGCCTGGCCGCTGGTTTGGAAGGTTAATTATTCCCGGCTAATAATTGATTCACATCCACGCACTGGTTTTATGTGGCTGGGTGCCGGTCATGCACCTGCCGATCTGCGTTAATTACCCATAAGCCTAATGCCGGCGGCCAGGTGGTGAGAGTTTTCATGTATGCCCTTACAAAAGTTGCACCCTTCCTTCCGTATCGCGAGAAGTTTGTTTTACTTGTGTCTTGCGTACTCATCTTGTTTTTTTCTCCATGCTCTTCCGTCGTTTGGTGGCTACGGTGTTAAACATGGCTGTAAAAAAACGAAAATGCCCCTAGGAAAAAAAGACAGGCATTGCACTTGTGGGTTTTCCCTGTGTGCCATTCTGAAGCATGAAGGAGATATATATATATAATATATATATATAGATATTCTATATACTCCCCTGGGGACTGAATAATAATCGGTCCCCGAGCCCGAATAAGCGAGCCCATCTCATCGGATCGACCCAACCACGGGCGCGCCGGTTACCCCGCCACATGCGCAGACCCGAGCCAGCTTCCGCTGCTTCCACATCCTCTTTTATCATGAATTTTTTTTTCCGTCATTATTTCGAGATCGTGGGGAGGAGACGCCAGTTTCTCCCAGCTCGCCGCCCCCCTCCGCCGCAGGAGCAGAGCTCGCCGGCACCTCCGCCACGAGCCCAGCTCGTCCCTCTCCTCATCGCCTCCGTATCCTGCGAGGCGGGTTCCGTGGCCTCCGACGCCTTCGACCGCTGCCTCTGAAGCCTCGGCGTAGGCCTCGACATATCCGCATCCGGCGCTGCTGCCCACCACCGCCGGCACTTCTCCTCTCCCAGCCACGCCGTTTCCACTCTCAATCTGCCCCAGGCACGTTCCTCTTATATCTGTTTTGTTCTTCACCTTTTCCACCGAGATTATCCTCGAATCGATCGTGGGGAGGTTTCTTTTTTTTCTCGTGCTTCCCTCAGCGACCGTTTCCAGGATGTACTCGACGGCGGCGGTGCCGAAGGCGGCGGCTCAGCTTCAGTGCCCACTAGGCCACTAGCTCCTCCGTTGCTCCCCACGGCCATCCAGATCCAGTACATCAGTCGCGACTCCCCACTCCTTCACCCCTCCCGTTACCATCTCCTTCATTGAAAACACAAATTCATCTCCACCAGAGCGGCAGAGCCAATCCCGATCTGGATGCGCCTTCAAATCCACTCGCGTGCCTAGTGCCGTGAGATCCGTGGCTAGAGTGGTGAGGACAGCGTGAACCTTCCCTAGGTGACGGTGGGCACGGCAGCTGGAGCTAACTCCCTGCCACTTGCATGGCGAGCAGAGGCAGTTCTGCATCCGTTCCATTCTACTAGCACCAAGGGCTCCACATAAGGTGTGTTTTGATCGGTCCAGGTGTTTCGTCAATTTTAGGGAGATTTAGGTACACATTTGATTGATTCAATTTAAATATATCATGGATTGTTATCATTGGAAGCTGTATGATATGTATCCAGGCTTCATTTTATCCTCTATGCATGCCAATATTTGCTCCAGTACTAATCCTCTATTACATGCTAATAGCTTCCCATTTAACCATGCTGATTAGGGCTTCCAGTTCTGATTTTCATTTGGTAGTTTTCCTCTTTGATTTTGTGATTCATAAGTTAATTCCTCCTACGAATTTCATGTGTGCAGATTGGAGATCGTATCTGCCAAAGGATCATCGACCAACAGAACCACTTGATTGCTCACCTAGAAGGTTCATTATTATACTAGTATTTGAAGTGGCTATGCAACATATAATTTCACTAAATAGCTGTGATGCTGACTGATGCAAAATATACCAGGATAAATAAAAGCATCATCCATGCCCAAAATTATGTCAGTATTAGTGTGTAAAAAATTTTAGACCCATTATCCTACCTTAATGACAAAATGGATGGATGGACCACCAATTTCTAGTTATACAACCCTGTTTTTTATCTGAAAATATATTTCGCAGTTTATTGTGTTGAAAACTTGAGATTGAATCTGTCCTTCTGCTAAACTGCACCTCTGCAAAGATACCAACAAATATATGGTAGTGCAAAGTTAACTTATGAAGTTGCATTTGTTTTGCTCATTTTCCACGGGTTTCCAATAATGCTCACCTCCATTCTTGCATTTTGTGGCTATTTTTTTTAAAGAGATCTCTTATGGTTGCTATCTAATTGGTGCTTTCTTCTCTGTTCTTTTTACTTTGGTGACAACTCGAGCAATAGAATCATTTGTTTTTCGCACATACCTGACATGAAAATTGTGTGGCGTCTGCAGGATCCATGGAGGGAGGCAATAGACATGCAATTCATTGTAACCATGTATGATGATGTGCATGCTGCGGGACACATCAGCCCCTTTGGCCCTGATCTTGTTTCGCATCACATGATTTGTTTCCGAAGGTTTGTTTGACACATGGACAGGGCAGATTTTATCTGACTTTTCTGAGGTAAACCATTTCACACACATGCAGCTTGCCATTGTTATGACCCATGCAGGAGGCCAGGAGTAGATGGGAGAATCGACATGCAAGCCATGAACATGTATGCACAACTGATTTGAAGGTTCTCCAGGTTAGTCCACACACGCTACAGCCAAACCAGAATGCATCAAATGTGCTCTTGATTTTCGTGAGTTAGGCTGTAGTGGAAGAGGCTAGCAACTTAGAGGTTTGCTCCTGGGTTCTTGTTATCATTCTCCAGCCATGTATTTTTTTATTTGCTTTGACATATATTTAGCAACAGTATGGCATTTTTCAGTTCACTAATGACAGGCATAGAAATAAATCAAGGAGACTATTTTGTTCTTGTCACTCTATTTGCAGTCTTATGTACTTATGATCTTGCTGAACTGGTTGTATTAATGAATCACAACTAAGAAGACACCTAAGAAACTATCGTGCATTAGATTCCCAGTAATTATTTTTTGGTAAAAAATTACCTAATTAGTGTAGTTGTGTCATTGTGCGCAATAGTCGATAGGTTCCTTAAATGTATTTTCGCCTATCATACAGTAATTGATTTGTTCCTTAAATTTACAGGTTCATTACTCTTGGGGATAGTTGAATCATAGTCAATTGGTGAAGTGGGAATTGATGAATCATATGAAGGTGCTGCTAGCTTGCTTTAGACGACTGCTTTCCAACAGTATTCGTGTCGGATATCAACGAGAATGCGATGTCCATATGTGATTTTTTTTTTATAATATTAGTTATGTGTTCATGTTTTTCTCCAGCAACATTTTGGTTGAGCTCCGCCACTGTCGGGCTCTGCTCCACTTCACATCCTCCTCAATGAAGATGTGATGTTATTGTTGCTTCAGTTTGCAATTCTGCCCTTTATGGTCTGGAGCTACTACTCTCGGGTAACCAGTTTGCCTGAATCCCAAGGTTTTAGTAGTGTTCAACCAGAGTTGCCTCCCCAACATTTTCCCATTGTGACACATGGCAATATCTGTGACTAGGCTAGTTCGGCCAAAAATATTTGAGGTTTCTTGAGCACAAGCGGATCAAATTAGCAATACACAAAATTAAAGAAACACAATTGTAATGTTTTTTAGCTTTTACTAAATTGTTCTCCTAATAATAACCAATCACAATCTTATGGGTCCTATTAATGTACTCTTCTGATTTGTCTATTCTGACAAATTATGCTGCATAAAAGTTTAGTTCTTGTATGTGCTATGTAATCATTATTCCTGCAACTTTCTTTGAATGTTAGACTTTTTTCTATTCCTTTGCAGGATGGATGCTGAGCAGCGCCTGGTGGATATGATGTCCTTGGCTCAGCTCTACTTCTCTTCTTCCTTATCTATTTTTTTTCGTTGTGTGAGATTAGCCACCAGACGAGTTAGCTTACATCTTATTTATATTGTCAGGGAGTAGATCCTTTTTGTCGATCTTTATATTTTCATTTCAGTTATGAACCCTTCCTGTCCTATCCTCTGGCTTTCCTTCTTTCAGGCTGTCATTAGCGAGGAGCTCCAGGTTCCAGCCGTAGGCATCAGAGGTAAGGTCTCATATATTCCATCATATGTTGATCGAAAGTTGGGATCCCACATGCATTTGATTTTGTATTTACATTAACGGTTCACCACTGCTTATTTGCACATTCATATTGACTATTCCCCACAAATATTTGTATGTCAAATCAAGAATTTATAGTTTGTAGTTCACAAGTGAAATCTTGTGCGATTGGACTAGTTTGTTAACACATCAATATTTGCTACCAGGAAACTATCTATATTTTTTATGATTCATATAACCTATTTCATATCTATATCTCCGTGCTAAATTCTTGCTATTTTCAAGTTCACACATGAAATCGTAATAATTTACCAATGGACATTAGCTTGAGCTAGTTAGATTAGTTTCTGGTGGACAAGCACAAATTAGTTTTGTTAACCACAGTTCCCTGCATGTCTTCTTAAAGTTCGAGGCTGCAACTGAATTGAATCTTCTTAGCTTAAGGAATATATCAGGGTTTTTTTCTTAATAAATCTAGACTGCTTACTTGAAAATAGTACTCACTTGGGTGTCCAATGAAACGTTAATAATAATTGGTGGTGAGCTGTTTAGTGAGGCAACAATGTCACAAATGATATAGAAAACAGAGTTAAGAACCAAGAGGATCAGATTCGATAGTCCACCTAAGACAACATGATATCATTCATGCCTCACTTTGATCGTTCCTTGCAGGCACTCATCTTCACAGTCCTGACAATCATCGCTCTCTCTGTAGCACTGATAATCTGTGTAGACAAGTAGTACACAAAGCGAGGAAAACGGGGTAGGTGGACTTGGCATTCATAAGGAACTTGTAATTTCAGTGATAGTAGCTTGTCTTTGCAATCATCCTTCATGTATCACTATAGCAAGCTGTTGATTTAAATGTTGCTACTGCCCCGGTTGACCTTTAGGTCGCCGTTGTTTATCAATAAAGATATTCATTGCTCTATCGCAAACTGTATGCTCCATGATCTGTGATATTTCTGAACTTATGCTATCTTGGGAACCTTCAAAAGCAGTTTTCTCCCATTTGTTTCTCGAATGACATGAGTTTAGAAGTTCTCCCCTTTCTCTCACAGGGGGAAAGTCAGTGGCCAAAAAACAACTAGCTGGATCCTTCTGACATGTGACGCAATTACGCAAAGGATAACACAAGTACACAACGCCAGCATGGGTTGCTGTCTGGCAAGATCTGCCAAGTGTCCTCTCTGTGCCTGTCTCCTTTCATTGGTCAAGCACAGCAAGATTGCAAAATTCATTCGCTGAAAAGAGCGATCATGTTTTTTTCTTGTTTTTGAAATGTTTAATTTATCAAATCACAGCATAAATACTGCAATCATGTTTCTGTTTTAAATATATTTATAGAGATGCCTTAACATAATCTGCTCATAGAATTTTCATATTTCTAACCACATAGTTTGAATCTATCGATAGACATCATTTTTATATACAAGAGTGCAACACATCATTTATTCATTCATGCATGTGACCAGATAGTACTGTACACATGCCCTTCTTTTACAGACTGCTAATCTCATATGTACGCACGTACAATATATAAAGGCATCTTGAGATCGAGCCGGGGCACAAGCCCATGCAACACATCTGCAGTGCAAATGTGCACATTCCACAGAAGAATGAGGACACCTCACTGGACGAGGGAGCCCGCCAGATGGTTCTTCACCTCTCCATAATTACATGTTGCCTGCTCGTGTGGCCGTTTTTTGGTTGAGGGAGGACTGCCGCTACACTTCCCTGCCTCATTCGCTCCTCCATCCTTATTTTGACGCCAAATTTGTATGACTAACCTGCAAGAGCAAACACAGGTTATGTTGCAACATATATGTTCGTTGACATAAGCTGAGTTTAATCAGTACCTTTTATAATAAATTAAGCATAGCTGCTTAAATATGGCACATGTTCTCATAATCTCATTACATTTTGAAGGGCTATCAATGTCTGATACCGAAGCAAATATATGTCTTACCTATGGGGCAAATCTTTGATAACATGAAATTTGGTGTTGCTCTAGGAACATTATTATTATCTCAAAAACAGGTAAAGTTGCAAATATCTAGTAGTGGCAAGGTTTAATTAAGGTTCTGATACTCTGACAAATGGGTATTGCATATACAATGATGCATGGAAAAATTCAAATGGAAAGCTGCAGAGACAAAAGTAATAATAAACAACAAAGGTGAAATTCTGGCTGTAACTAAGGTAGATGATAAATAATCTATGATATGAAATTACAGCAACTTGTGCCCTAAGCTTGAAACAACTTGTAACCAAGTTCTAAAATGGGTTTCTATGAGCTTGAAAGAACAACTTGTAGCCGAGTTCTAAAGTGGATTTCTATGAGGTCTAGGTGCATGTTTAATAGGCTCGAACTCACATAAGTAAATGGTTGTACAAATGATAATTTAATATAGTGCCAAAACAACTAACAGATAGATAGTTATACATGGTGAAAGTGGTACAAACGCTCACGTTTGAAACAGTCCTAATAATTTGTTTCTGTAACATAGGTAAGTAGAAAATCCATTCACTATGGACAAAATAATGTCTTATCATGATTCCGATACATGTATACAACTGTGAATAAAACTGTGCATTATAAAGTAGGAAGGCGGTAAGCACTTTCTCCTATGACAGCAATACTGGCAGCAATACTGACTGGGCATGGAAATGGGTCATTCAACATAAATTGCAGAGATCTTCTTCGTTGAAATACCTTACTGAAGGCTGGGTAATTACCGACGGAGCAGCTCGATGAAGAAGCCTTGAAAGTGCCTCCCTGAAGCCATATGTTGCCACTATCGGATCATGATTCTGTTCTCTGCATGAACATTACATGACAATGCAACATCTCAGCCCTCAGCTCAGCAGATGAAGGACACATAAATTAGTAGTGGGAATAAACAAATCAAATAAGAAAATTTAGATAGGAAAATAAGAAATGCAAGCCATATAAAACATATTAGATATGTGCTTGGAACTACCAATTGCAAGAATCAATGACTACTTGCATGTACTAAAACACGGATGCTGATGGAAAGAAACATTTTAGCTCTTCTGAGATTAAAAAAACAACTGATATATTCCTGAAGATAAGAAGAAGATTCAGTTTAGTTGCAGCCAAACTAGCGCAGCATCATGTACCGGCACAACTACGCTTTGAAAACAGAGATACCAGATAAGTCATGCGATCATTTGACCACAATAGTTACCCACTACTGTCAGAAGCTTCAGAAATATTTCCTCATATAATCAGGTGAATAGGTGAAGCATGCATATAGGAACAAGGAAAATATCATCAGTACTCAGAAGGATCAAAGTAATAAGGTAAATGAGTTGAAATGGCAAGGAGTTAAAAAAACAATATAAGATCCACTTTTGTTCGCACCTAGTAAGATCTGAACTAAATCAGGAGTAACATTTTTAGAATTGTGAACTCAATTGGATAGCTAGGTAAAAACTAAATGGGTATGAGAGGAGCATGGGGAAGGTTTTATATACATGAATATCATAATCCAATGCATTGCAGAGCATCCATTACAGAAAGGGCCTCTGCTGTACAGACACATGGAAAGTAGTACTGGTGAAAAAAATTACAAATACAACATCATGATAGGAAAATTAATATTCCTAGAGGGATGGATATCTAATGGTTTTGGAAGGGGTAAAGGGCTGTGCACGAAGGAATTTGTTCCTAAAGAGTTATATTTATATGGATTTGTGGTAATCGTACCATGAGTTTAGCCAAACTCAACAATTTACATCAGCCATGATTGAAACGATGATGCTTAGCTACCAAAGCTACATACACTCTGCAATCAGAACCTATTCGGCTTGCTCTTAAATATAATATATTTATTACTGAGTCAAAAGCAACAAACTTAATAATCAATCATCAATTACTTTGGCTTTTAGATTTGACATAGCTAACTGGAACTTTTCTATGGTACAGCATTCAGAACATTTTCATTGCTGAGTGACATCCAGATCACTGATGGTATAGCCATCAAATGAATCAGAGATCTGGACTAGCAGATATAAGAAATAAAGAGCCAACATTCAGAACATACAGAATGAAATGAGGAAAGATTATTTTATACCGAGTACATTTGAGCCAGAAGCTTGCTTCTTACCCAATGTCAGAATGTCTGGACAGAATCAAATAAAATATAAAAAAGACAAGTAAATTCATCGGAAATTAACCTGACAAATGAAACAATACTCACTACTACATTTTGCTCCCCATGTATAGATGCACTACCTGCGGCCAGCATGCAGGGCTAGATCCGTCATCAGAGTACACGATATGCAGTTGAAGAGGAGCTCCTGGCCGTGACCTCAGCCGAACGCATCCTGTACTCGAATCATCAAACTGAATCAAGAAGGGGAATGGGAAGGAGGTGATGTGCAATCGAGGAGCTGGAGGATGGGATTTCGAAGAGGGGCACCTGGATCTGCCAGCAGTGGTGGCAGGAGTGGCGGTGGTGGGCCTGGTGGCGGGTAGGACGGCTGCCCTAGGTGCGTCGACCTCCCTGGTGCGAAACCCGGCAGTAACCGTCGGTGCTGACCCTCAACTGCGCCTTCAATACCACGGCCGCGACCAATAGCCACGGCGATCTGAGGGGTTGAGGGGAGGGAGGAGGGAGACGACACTAAAAGGGCCCTTGGCGGCGGCGAACTCGCCGGTGCCGAACCCGGCAGCGACCGTCCGTGCGGACCCTCAACAGGGCCTTCAAAACCGCGGCCATAGCGAATAGAGTCGGCGATCTGACGGGTTGAGGGGTGGAGGGAGGGAGATGGTGCCAGAAACGCCCTCGGCGGCGACGAAGCAAGAAAGCAAGAGGAAAGGTGGCGGCGAGCTAGGCGAAGGCGGAGGGGGCGGCGAGCTTCGGGAAACTGGCGTCTCCTCGACCCCTCCCCACGATCTTGAAATTGGAACGAAAAAAAAAACGGGTCCTGGCACTGCTGGCAGCCAGCGCGGTGGGCCCGTTTGCCTGCCCATTTTCAAGCGGATTCCTGATGACGCTCGGTCTGTTGCGGCCTTGCGGGAGTGGTGCGTGCGTGGGAAGGGGTCAGGTACTGAATATTAATCAGTCCCCTGGGGACCAAATAGCACCTCCCTATATATATATATATATATATATATATATATATATATATATATATATATATATATATATATATATATATATATATATATATATATATATATATATATATATATATATATATATATATATATATATATATATATATATATATCCTACTACTAAAAAGTACCGCACTAAATCGTCAACCACGGTGTTACACGCTCTTTGCCCAGTCGCTCGCCGGTAAAAAAATATCGCATGCCGCATCCCAGTGCCCCGGCCACGTCCCGCACTCACGCATCCCCAGTTTCCCGGCACTTCCCGACGCCCAGGCGCCCAGCTAGCCACCACCCACCACGGAATGCCGCGGGCCTCCTCCAACCCCATCGACACGGCGGCCGGCCGCCGCCACCCACCACCGCGACGACGCCGACTCCCGGCATCCGGCATCCGGCATCCGACCTCGCTCCCTCCAAACCCCGTCTCTACCTGGGCCAAGCACCGACGGTGGACGAGCGCTTCTCCATCGCCAACGCCGCAGCGGGACGACGCCGACCTCCTTCCCTCGCGCCCGCAGCCTCTCCCGCACAAGCGTACAACCGCGCCCGCTTCGCCATCCCGGGAAAGCCCCGCCTCCGTTTCGTGTAAGGACGGAAGCAAAGCTTAGGGAAGAGGCGGCGGCGGACGCGACCGAGCGGCGGGCGGACGCGGGACCGAGCGGCGACGGCCGCTGTGGGCTTCGCTCGCGCCATCGCGGCCGATGGAGCTTCCCGCTGTCCGCGCTTCCCGCCCTCAGATGGTTCCCTCCTCACTTGCCGCTCGCGTTTCCACGACCCGGCTCGAAGGTTGCGCGCTCGATTCAACGCCGTCGCCCGAGCTCGGCCGCTCCGTTTGCCCCACCACCCCTTGCGAACCCGCCCGGCGGTGGCGCGACGACCAACCGTTGGGCCGACACGCCCGCCCGGCCCGCCCAGCCCTTGAGCCGAAGACACCCAGCCCCGTCGCCCGTCCGCGGCGGCGGCCAACCCTGCTCCAGCCTCACCCCAAGCACCGTGTCCGGGCCGGCCCAGCAGCATCCTCCTCGCGAAGCCCGGTAGTGCGGGCACGGCCCTCTCCAAGATCCGGCTGCCCCATTTGGGTCACCAGATCTTCATCGGGCCCTTCAACGCGCCGGCTCCCGGAGCTGCTATGCCGCCCCAACGCCGCCCCGGACGCGCTGCGGCGCCCACAACCTGCCGCCTGCCGCCGCCCGAGCGCCGCCGCAGGATCTGCCGGCACATCCACCACCTCCCCACCGTAGGAAGCGTTGCCGCCTCCCGTCCTGAAGTCCCCAACACCAGTCCCGCTGCCAACACCAGTCTCGCCGCCAACACCAGTGCTTCGTGGGTTTCTCGATTGATGCCACAGTCGCTGTCGCACGCCTGGTGCTCAGCTCTTCGTCGGCGACGAGCACTCAACAGGCAACAGGTATGCCCACCCTTCTCTACGCAAACTGCACTTCTGGCGTGACCCCGTCCAAGATGCCGCCACAACTCTGCTGGCATCGCTGTCCAAGCACAGGTGACATATTTAATTGTGTGTGTGTTTTTTTTTTTCATTTGAATGGTGAAATTTGGATGGCTGACAGTCTGTTACAGGAAGGAAGACCTCCAAGCTGTATGATAAAATGCCAGTAGGGTGAATTCGAATGATAAATCATATGTCCTGTCTTTCTATTCTAGCTAATAATATTGAATGGCGATTAGTACATCTGGTTGTTCTGTATGTTTAATTCAAGGCTTCTCAATTGTAGAGATCTATAACTTGATTCAGTTTGTCTGTTAGCCATTGTTTCCCTACTATCTATTGTGCCCTGTTGCATAACCTAAGTGTAAACACTAAGAAAGCAAAATTGGTGCTTAAACTGTTGTGTCCCTACATATGCCCATCAGACAAATTTTGTGGTTGAATTTTTTTTCGAAAATTACTAAGAGTTATGCAAAAATCCAATTCATAGAAGAGGCAGGCCAGGCACTTACAGGTTTGGTCACATATTCATCAACCTATCTTCCATTTGCTCATCAACCTATCTTCCATTTGCTCTGATTACTGGAAAGCTTATTCCAATAGTTTGCAGACATGGCACAACTTTGTTTACTTTGACTGCTTGAAGCTATCACTCAAATGGTAGTCGAGATGAATCTGTAAAGCTTTGTTTTCTTTCTATCATATCTCAATTTTATGAAGGGAGCTAGCCATATGTTCTTTTTTATACATGCTTCTACTCTGAAAACTGAAATGTTCTTTTATACTAAATTATATAATGCCCTTATGTCGGTGTAGGTTGCAGGAAAGAAGGAAACCACAGGACCATACACCAATTCCGCTAATAAAAATTGGCTGTCCAAATTCGGATCACTGGTTCGCATCATATCTTTTAAATTCTTGTTATATGATCAGTCGCATGAAAAGCTCAATCATCAACGATAGGCTTAGCTCAACCATTAGTGAATTTTTTTGATACATGATCAGGAAGAAAGGCACCTTTTTTAGTGTCTGGTGCACTTTAAAATGTGACTGTTTTTCTAATCAATGGTGTTGTAGGGCACGGATGGCTTCTGCGTGTACGACAACTACTCGCACCTGGGGAAGCTCCATCGCATCGGGGGAAGCTCCATCTGGCGAGTTGCTGCTTATGAAAGGGTAGGTTATGCCGCTCCTGTCCTTCAGGCCACAGGTGAATAGTGCTGGCTGCTTGGAGGAGCAAAAGTTCTAATTAGAAGTGAGCTCAGTTGACTGGATCTCTTTGGACACGAGAATTAATGTAATATCCTTGCTTGGCAACATGGCTGTATTTGACTATTTGTATCAGAAATATTTGTTTTCAAATACATAATTTTTAGCTCGCTACAAATTGGGAGGGTTTTACTGTTTCAGATATGATGATTTGAGATTCAGCTTGCTTCTTCAATCAATGGTCATGGAGGCTACATGTTGCCCTTTGATTGTTTGGTTTGCAATATCAAATGTTGCCATGAAAAAATTCTTCCCGTTGCAACGCCGGATGAACCTAGTATATATATATATATATATATATATATATATATATATATATATATATATATATATATATATATATATATATATATATATATATATATATATATATATATATATATATATATATATATATATATATATATATATATATATATATATATATTAAAAATAGACATTCACGCAACATATATATATATATAAAATATGATAGTATTTCATGACACATAATAGTAATTATAATAATCCAAATTGAACATGGAGTTTAAGAGGAAACATGAGCATCTCATCACATAATAATTCTGGTTACATTACCACAACAAATAACTTAAGACATCACAAGTTTAACAGCTACCATCTCATCACAGTTTAACAAGTATCATCTCAACACACAGCATAGTTTAACATGTCTAGACCACATGGCCTAAATTACATAGCCAAAAGTACAGTCTGCAAGTCGCCACCACATGGCCAAAAGTAGAGCGCTCCCAAAAGAAGTACTATTTCACAGCTGAAAGGCACCACCTGTTCATTCAACTTGCAACTTCTTCTTGCTTCTAGTGTTGGAGCGGGGCTTTCGAGGTGTTCTTCAGGGTGGCTGCAGTAAGAAGCCTCTTTGGTGTCGGCTTCTTCCCTTTTGCCAACATCTTCCTCCTTGGTGGGGACTGCATGGTGGTGGTGGGTGCTGATTCTTCATGAACTGGTGGCATGCAAATTGTTTGGGCTGGATCATTAGAACCATTTGCGGACCTTAAGAGAAAGCACATTTAGTTTGTGTGTGAGTAATTTAGTGAAAGCAAAAGGAATTGTTGGTACACATACCTGTACTTGCAGATCCGATGCTGACCCCTTGCTCGCTGCCTTTTGGAAGATGATTTTCTCCCCGCCTTTTCTTCACAATAGCATTTTGTACTTCTTCAATGTGTGGGTACTGCGTCACACATGGAACAAGTGCAAGGCTTGTTACCGGTGCTTCCGGTCTGCATCAAGCTTCTTTGCCTTTTCTTAGGTGGCCCCCGCATTAACAAGTTGAAATTTAGAGTAAGTATATAAATATGTAACTATATGAATATAACAAATGAATGAACAAGTATATAAATATGTACCTCTCGGCCATCAGTGCCGCTATGTCCCTCGGATTTCCATACTTACAGTGTAATAATGGTGACCATACCGCTTACATATTGAACACCGGTGACCCTTTCCCTTCTTTCCACTCCCTCCCTCTCGCAGCCTGATTTTCTCCTATTCTTGTGCCTTCCACCTCCTGTGGACTTGAGCAATGGTGGATGCATGAAGAAGCCATGATTAGATTTGGGCCACATGCTCTTGTCAGGAATACAAGGGATGAAACCCTCATATGCTTCCCTGAATTTCTTCACAGAGTAGAAATCATCTACAAAATCCTCCACTTTGCGCCCAGGAAGTGAGGTGATGAAAGCAATGGCATGTTTGCAAGGGATTCCTATACCCCGCCATTTATAACAAGTGCATGTCCTTGCGGCCAAGTTAACCACAAACCTGTAGGCTTCGAGGGTCAGCCCCCTTAGCACAAAGTTCCGCTACACCCTCGGGTGAGGCTGTGATCACTTCAATATCAAGATTATAGCTGTCTTCCCTTAGTTGTTTCACAATGTGTGGCAGAATTTTCCCCTTAGCTGTCTCCTCGAACTTGTTGGCAACCCTCTTCCTCTGGTTCCATTAGATCAAGATCTTCTGCCTTATGGTGTCAAGCAAGTCATCTAGATTCTTTCCCTTCTCAACTTTGATCCAATTGTTGAATGATTCTGCCAAATTATTAGTCACATAGTCCACTTTAGAACCAGTCCATGCCGACTCCTGGTCCAAAGCTTCTTATGTGTGTCTAACAAATACTTCATGGCCTGTGGTTTTGTTGTGGCCATTTCAAGGTAATGTTTGTTGAACATGTAAGGGCTCCATGAATATGAGGCAGCCCACAAGTGATCATCAAAAACCTTACCACTATACCTCTTCTTGAAATTCTGTACAAGATGATACATACACTCCCTATGTTCCGCTCAGGGGAAACACTTCACTTACTCCATTCATTCTTGTCTGTCCATAATCGTATGGAAGCACAGGCCTTCTGGGAATCCTATTGCCTCCTTTAACCTCTCCATGAACCACGCCCAATTTTCATTGGTTTCTGAGTCTATTACCCCAACTGCTACAGGGTACATCCAATTGTGTCCATCTACTGCACAAGCTATGCACAACTGACCCCTGAACCTACCTGTCAAAAAGGTGCTATCCACTGCCAAATATGGTCTACATGCTTTAAGGAATCCATCTATACATGGTTTCATTGCAAAGAACAATCTATTGAACCTGACTTTGTTGCTAACTGTATGGTGATCAATAACAAGCATTGAACCAGGACTAGATTCTTCTATCTGAGCCTTCAACCTAAACAAATTGTTGAAACTTCTATCCCAAGGTCCATAAATTTGATCCATGGCAAGATTTTTACCTTTGTATACCCTCTTGTATGACGGCTCAACATTCCAATGCTCCTTCAGCCTCCTCCTCAACTCCTTGACTCTAACATTGCCATCTTCCTTCAACCAATCAATAATAGCATGGCACACCCAAAATTGTGTGACACCTACACAGATTCCCTCCCTCCTATGACTTTGGCAATTATGCTCAGCTGGGTTCGTTTTTATCTGTGAAACAACAAAGACAATTGTTAATGATATCATAAGATGTCAACAACATAGACCAAATTGTTAGAGAAACCATAAGATGTCAACAACAAAACAACATAGACCAACTAAATACCTGAACTATAACTTTATCTGCCAGAGTAGAGGCATGCAATCTCCAAGGGCAGCCATCACTCTTGAATGCACAATTGACCGTATATCTCCCTGGATCAGCCTTCTTAATGTCATAATGATGTTCAGTTCTAACACAATGTGATGCTAAGGCAATCTTAAAGGCAGCCATATTGGAGTAGATAGTGCCTACTTCCATAGGGGTTCTTCTTGTCATAAAATTGATCGGCATAGGTTCAGGGCTCTATCCACAATCATCTCATCCTTCTCCCTCTTCTAAGGTTTCATCAACGGCCAATGGTTCATCATCACTCTCATAGTATGATTCATCACTCTCGAGAATCGGGTGGTGGTGGGCGCTTGGGACCAATATCAATATATAAGCATTCATCATCAACTCCAACATGCTCATTCTGGGGCTCTGGGTTAGCTAGGTAACTCTCATCTGGATCAATAGGTGCATTGTGTGTGCTGTTGCTAGGTTCTACAAAGCTAGGACAGGGGGGTTCAACTGAAGTCACAGTGCTCTCACATTCCCAGCTAGGAATCTTTGGGGGCTCTGTTTTTGGGTTGTAATAACACAAAGTCGGAAGCACAAGCTTTGGAGGCATTGTGTTTAGCAAACATTTCAAGCAATTCTTGGTCGTTAACTAACTGGTATGTTAACCTTTGTATCGACACACCAGTAAAACACTTTCACTACATCACCATAATTTGGTGGCAACTTGTCAACAATTTCACCAACAAGCTCAAGCCCAAAGTGCGTGCGATCAAGATCCACAAATCTTTGAAACCATACCACTCACTCGAGAATGGGGGTAACAATCCGACATTCTAATTTGAATCTACCGTCTTCGTTCCCCTACAAATGACCAAGGAGGGCTCAATCAAAACTAAGACCACTCAATTCAATAAATCAATAAATCAACTACAACCACTCAATTCAACCAGAGGGAGGAGGAGCATTGGACTCACCCTACTGTATCTGGTGCCATGGTGGAGTCCTTCCCCGCCATGCGCCGGGTCCTCTCGGGATCCAAATTGCCTAGGCCATCCCCGGACAACCCTAGCACAGCCAGCCAGTCGCCGCCGGGGATCGGAGAACGCGTGCAAGTCAGCTGGTGAGAGCGGCGCGGGTGCCGAGCGCTCCCGCCTCGGAGAAGCGCCGCAGCGCTCCTCGTCCCGTGCCTGAGCGGGCGCGTTGCTTTGCGAGCGGGCAGGAGGGCTGCGCGGTGCGGGCGCTTGCAGGCGGGGAGCGTCCGTCGCTAGGGCGTGGGGCGGAGCGGTGGGCCGGCCGCAGTGAGGGCCGGCACGCAGAGAGGGACTGAATGGGTGAGCGGTTGGGCCGGCCGGCCCTTCGCGCTAGGGTTCGGGAGATCTCGGGTTCGGGAAGGGAGAGGGGCGAGCCGGTCGGTGCGGGAGAAGGAGAAGAGAGCGGTCCAGTTCCGAGACAGGATAAGAGAGGAAGTGACCGAGAGTAAGGTAGATAATTTACAAGCCCGGTCCCACGTGTCGAGCACCTAAACGGCCAAATCTGCACAGAACACTGGGACGGAAGGGCATGGAGGAAAAACAAAGAGGTTGGGTTGCATGAAAACAAACTTCTCAGGCATGGAGGACGCGGGTGCATTTCAGAAGTAAGATACAGGGAAAACTCTCCCAGGTGGTGCGCCTGGTGGTCTGGCTCGGCACCGGCCAGGATGTGATTCACTGTCCTTGACGCGCGTCGTCCTTCGTGGGCCCGCCCATGTGGGCATGCGCGTCTGCTCCCGTTCACGCTAATCACGCGGCCACTCCCGCATGGGCCCCGCTCATGTGGCCTGAGGCCAGTACACAGACGACGATGTCCACTGAGGCCATGTTTAGATTCCAAAATTTGGAACCAAACTTTGCATAGTAAGTGTCACGTCACACTGTAGTAATTTTGTTTTTATTTGGTAATAATTGTCCAAACATTGATTAATTAGGCTTAAAATGTTCGTCTCGCAAAGTACAACAAAACTGTGCAATTAGTTTTTTATTTCATCTATATTTAGTACTCCATATATGTGCCGGCATTTTGATGTGATGGGGAATAGGAATTCTGCATAGTGAATTTGGTGGCCAAACTCTAGAATCTAAACAAGGCCTGAAATGGACATGCACATCCCACAGTGGTGCATGTACGGATATAGCCATCATTTGCTAGCACACTAATTATAGAATGATGCTTATTTGGCGTGGTCTCTTTTTTTTTTAAAAAAATGGCGTGGCCTCTTTGTCCTCTCACTGGATTCTATTAGTAGATACCGAGCATTTTATACTATTATTTGTAGATACACATGACTGATACTATTACTTAAAAAACAACAATATTTCTTAGTACTAATATGTTAGCTCACTTGTACAGTAGTATGGACAACTATGTGTTGCTTATATTTAGTACTTTGAAGTATTTCATCAGTATACTTAAGTATTTGTCAGTATCTTCAAGCATTTCTTAGTATTTCATCAGTATCTCCCCAAGTATTTCGTCAGTATCTCCCTAAGTATTTCATCAGTATTTTGTCCGTATTTCCTCAAGATCTCCCATTTTTTGTTAGTATTTTTGTCGGTATTTTGTCAGTATCTTCAAGAATGTCTGTATTTTATCTGTATTTCTCTATTATCTCACATATTTTGTTAGTATTTCATCAGTATATTGAAGTATTTGTCAGTATCTTCAAGAATTTGCCAGTATTTTTTTTAATATCTCAAGTATTTCATTAGTATTTTGTCAATATTTCCTCAGTCTCTCACATATTTTGTTAGTATTTCCTCAGTATTTTGTTTGTATTTCTCTAGTATCTCACATATTTTGTTAGTATATTGAAGTATTTATCAGTATCTTCAAAATTTTGCCAGTATTTTTTTAATATCTCAAGTATTCCATTAGTATTTTGTCAATATTTCCTCAGTATCTCATATATTTTGTCAGTACTTCGTATAGTCCATATTGCAACTTCAGTAGTACTAAGTATTTTATTAGTGGTGGTTAGTATTTTTGATTTTTTGTAAGTATATGTTATCAATATTTTCTAGTATATTCAAATATCATTCAGTAATCATCAGCATTTTTTCAGTGTCTGTCAGTAGCTGTCAGTAACTAACAATTTTTTCTTCTAGGTTTTTGTTAGTATGTTTAAGTAGCTTTCAGTAACCATTATTTTTTTCTCTGATGTTTGTCAGAATATTATTCAGTGTTTGGCACTATGGTAGATTGTCATCCAGGACATAACATCACCTAGTATAATGCAGTATCATCTAGTATCATGCAGTACCATCATCACCTACTAGATTACCATAGCAACCATCCACTAGAGTGCATTACTGCATCACCTGACGCAATCAACCACCATATATGCAGTATGTTTAGTAGAACTATCCTTTAAGTTGCTAAAACACACATTAGGATCTACTCATTTGGGTCTTATTAGTATTTCTCGGTAGTTTAGTATTAGTATGTTTCAGTATTAGTCAGTATTGTACAGGAAGCCCGTCACAGAGCCTCCCGCCCGACGACACATACACTCTTCTCCCTCCACCAATGGCAGCTGCCATTCGTCAGTATTTTGTTAGCACCTTTAGTATTTCGTCAGTATTTTGGTAATTATGACTTCAATAGTTGTTAGTACCTTTAAGTAGTTCTCAGTATCTGTCTTCATTTTTCTTCAGTATCTTTGTACTGAACACTTTTCTGACCCAATCTATTAGGAAATTTCATCAATTCTATCAACCAAAGTACCCAATAGTTTCAGTATTTTTCATCTTTCATTTATAGAGCAGTACCTATCAATTCTCTTCCCTACCGTAGCTTTCAACACTTGATTGCATTCAGTATCTTTTAGTATTTGCATTTAGAGAAACACTTTCTCAGGCTTCTAGCAGAGAACACAGTTCAGTATCTTTCGACTCTTGATGGCATTTAGAGAAACACAATGTCAGGAAGCTAGCAAAGAGCACCTTCTCAATTTTTAAGTGTTCAGTATTTCTTAGTAACGTCTAACAGTATTCAGTCAGTAACATCTAACTGTATTTAGTATCTCTCATCACTACTACACACAGAATTTCC
>JAENPR010002195.1:0-71545 GCA_018135685.1 Themeda triandra
CGGTGGAGCCATGGTTAAGGGTCTGTTGAGTTCTTGGCGGCAACAAATGCGTAGTGCCTAGAGGCCGGCGAGTGTCATGCTGCTCCTGTGCATGGGCATGCCCGGCAGTGCGAGGAGCGGGTAAGGATGCGTGGGAACGGCCGTCGGCAGCATGGTCGTGTGTGCAAATATGGTAGTTCTGGAGCCGTGGAGCCGAGGTTAAGTGCCGTTCCGGGCTCTCGGTGATGACAAGACGCTATGGTAGAGAGGCTAGAGGTGTCAAAATGTATAACCATGCATACGGGCATGCTTGACTCGGTCACCGAGAGCCATAGGATGCGTTGGAACCGGCCGTGCGGCAGCATGGTCGTGTGTGCAAATATGGCAGTTTTGCAGCCGTGGAGGTTTGTGGTTAAGGGCCCTTCGGGCTCTCGGGTGATGAAAAACTCTATGGTGGAGAAGGTGAAGGCATCAAAATGGCTTAACCATGGCGTACGGGCATGCTTGACCCGGTGTCGAGAGCCGTAGGATGCAGGATCCGGCTGTGCGGCCTTGATCGTGTATTATGGATGTTAAACGAGTCATGGAGCTATAGTTAAGGGCCGTTCGAACCTCTGAATTTGATAAGTAAATATTGTGGTGAGTGAGGCCGGGCGCCAAAACGCCTTAACCATGGCATACGTGCTGTGACCCTAGTGTCGAGAGCTATAGGACATGCGGGAAGCAGTTTGTGCGGTAGCATAGTCGTGTGTGCAAATATGGTATTAGTTCTAAATTTGTGGAGCCATGGTTAAAGGGGCCATTCGGTTCTCGAAGAGCGTTAATATTTTGTAGTGGAGAGGCCCAAGGTGTTAAAAAACGCCTTAACCATGGTGCATGGGCGTGCTTGACTTGGTGCGATGAGCCGTAGGATGCATAGGAACCGGCCGTGCGCGGCAAGTCGTGTGTGCAAATGGGGTTCGGAGCCATGGAGCCAAGGTTAAGGGCCATTCGGGCTCTCGAGCAATGACAAAGCGCTATGGTAGAGGCCGGAGGGTGTCAAATGCCTTAACCATGGTGTACGGGCTTGCTTGACTCGGTGTCGGGAGCCATGGGACGCGTTGGAGCCGGCCATGCGGCGACGTAATGGTCGTGTGTGCAAATGTGGCGGTTTCTTTGCCGTGGAGCCATGGTTAAGGGCCCTTCGGGCTCTCGGGTGATGGGAAACTCTATGGTGGAGAGGTGAGAGGCATCAAAATGGCTTAACCATGGCGTACCGGGTGTGCTTGAACCGGTCGAGAGCCGTAGGATGCACGGGATCCGGCCGTGCGCCGGGCACGAGCCGTGTGTGCAATTATGGATGTTCTGGAGTGGGCTATAGTTAAGGGCCGTTCAGGCTCTCGGGTGATGACAAACATTGTGGTGGTAGGGCCGAGGAGGTGTCAACGCCTTAACCATGGCATACGGTCGTGCTTGACCTAGTGTCGAAGAAATTTGTGGACAAGCAGAGCATTTGTGCGGTAGCATAGTCGTGTGTGCAAATATGGCGAGTTCTAGGCCCCGGTGGAGCCATGGTTAAGGGCCATTCGGGTTCTTAGGCGGCAACAAATCTTTGTGGTCGAAGGCCGGCCGGTGTCAAAATGCCTTAACCATAGTGCATGGGCATGCTTGACTTGGTGCGAGGCCGTAGGATGCGAGGAACCGGCCGTGCGGCGGCAAAGTCGTGTGTGCAAATATGGCGGTTACGGAGCCGTGGAGCCGAGCTTAAGTGCCGTTCAGGCTCAGTGACGGCAAAGCGCTATGGTAGAGAGGCCGGAGGTGTCAAAATGCCTTAACCATGCGTACGAGGCATGCTGTATCCCGGGCCGGGAGACATAAAGTCGTTGGAAGCAGGTGCGGCAGCATGGTCGGAGTGTGCAAATATGGCGGTTTTGGAGCGAAGTGGAGGCATGGTTAAAGGGCCCTTGGGCTCTCGGAGTGATGGAAAACTCTATGGTGGAGAGGTGAGAGGCATCAAATGGCTTAACCATGGCGTACGAGGGCGATGCTTGACCCGATCTTGAGAGCCATAGGGTGCACGGATCCGACCGTGCGGCAGCACGTGATGTTGGATCGTTAAGTGCCAATTTTTACCGTCAACTAGGCATTGAAAAAGAGTTACAAATATAATTACTATCTAGATATAGGGCTTACACTAATGGAATTCACGAGTTTGGTGAATGCATTTGCAAGGGTGTCATTGAAAATACCCAAGGAAGGCCCACATGGAGATTTACATAGAGATAATCGGGGAACCGGTGAAAGTGCATGTCTGGAAGGTTAGAGAAGGCTCCGGACCCAGCGGGAGCGAACGGGCTAGGTGGAAGTCGGCCGGCTCCCCCCTTGGAGTCGGCCGGCTCGCGGTTCGGCCAATCGAGAATCGGCCTCGCGGATCCTGTTCCACCGCCTTTGAGGATGAATGTATGTATAGTTTAGGTCGGTTTGATCAGGGGCAGTGCATCCTAGGGGGCTATATAAAGCGGGGCCCACGGCCCCTGGAGGAGGCATCCTTGGAAACCTAATTCATTATTTTCGGAGAGAATCGGGTGAGAGAGGTCCCTTGAATGGATCTCCTCCCTAAACCCTAGCATTCAAGATAGATAGAGAGTATAGGGTGGAGGTAGAGTTGGAGGAAGCTCGGCATGTCGGTGTCTCCTCTCCGGTTGTACTGCGGGATCAAGTCTCCTAACCCGAGGGCTTGGTTCTAGAGATTAATATACGCAATTCAACTTCGATACTAGTAAGTTCTTGTTATTATTGCTCTTTGGTTTACGAAGAGTTTACTTTATTCACATCCGGTTGGGAATAGAGTAATCGTTCATAAGCGTAAGCGTGGTGCTTAGGCTAGGTTCACTCGTAGATGCTCCCTATCGCCGGAACCGTGGTAGTGGCGGGGGAGATGACAGTCCCTTTGTTACCTTTGTAATCCACTTCAATCGGTAGGTAAGGTAGGTCCAAAAGTGCTAGGTTCAGCATCCTCGTAGTGTCTTTTCTTAGGTGCTCCCATAGAGTAGTAGTTGCAAAGCTTGCCATAGGTTGGAAGAAGGCTTGTGGTAGTAGTCCTCTCTATATCGCTCATTACCTTGTCTAATACGTAGCTCGGGGGTTAAGTATAGATTTGGGTTAGTCGGATACACGTTTTCTCTAGCGGATAAATAAATAACAATTACGGAATATCTCCCTGAAGTGCTCGCGATATCCGTGCGCTTGCGGATTATTTCTCTTTGATTCTTTCGTGTGCGTATCTAGTATCAACAAGCATTTAAGGCGCCGTTGCCGGGAGAAAGACGGTCTGTTTGAGATAACCTAAGTCGCTTAACCATATATTGTTCTTTTATCTTTTTCTTGTTTTCTTTTACATTTTTACTTTCTATTGTTATAGATAACCCAAATTCCGCCTATCCACCAATATCTTGCACCCATGAGCACATGCTTAGAGCCTCTAGAACCCATGATTTTCACATCTAGCTATGAGCTACACCAATTTGTGGTTGCAATAGGTCAAAACCAGCCCTTTTCAACAGCTAGAGTCCTATCTTCTAATCAAGAGGGTAATGAACCCAAAAGTCCTATCCTCGATCAAGTAGGTAATGAACTTCTTGCTACACTTAGGGAATCTTTTAATCTTCCTATAAATTTAGGTTTTTAGACCTAGCCTTACAAGACCATGTTCTTCTTCAACATCTATATGGGTCTTGATAATATTGCCTTTTTGGAGGAGTTTTTTCCTTTCTTTACCCTTTAGTGAAGTGAGAGGTTTGTCCTTACTATTAATGGACATACTCCTTGCACTAGACTTCATGATAACATCCTAGAGGTAGAGAAAAATCATCCCCCAAACAAGAAGAGGAAGTTTCCATAGCCACTTTGCAAACATTCCAATCCCATGATTTGGCTATCCATCCCAAACCAATAGTATTCGAAGTCCCCTAGGGGAAAGTAATTCGACCCTTAGAAATTCTTTTTGATGGCGATTTTGGGAGGAGCATAAACTTCCCATTTCATAAGAGATCTTTTAGTGCATGCATTATAAATCTTCTCGGAAGAGATCTCTTAGAAAGCATCTCACACCCAATTCCTTTGAAGGCGTTTAGAAAGACTCAAGGATGGCATGCTAAGTGATGCCATAGAAGGAGAGAGCGAAGCCATCTAGGATTCACCTTTATCTTCTCCCCTTGTGTGCCCCATTAGATATAAAATGCAGACCCATCTTTAAACCCATCTTGACCCCTATGACTCGTTCTATGCTTTTCTCCCAAACCTCCCGACGATCCTAGAAATCCGTGTACATATCCCATGCATAGGAATCATCGAGAACATATAGAGGATCTTTTAGAGCAACATCCATGGCTAGAGAGCATTAAAAACCTATGTGCTATTGCCATTGAATGGGTGGATAAGGCCTTAGATGAGATCATTTCGAGAGGCGATCAAGGGGAATTTTGGACATTTATGATGAATCACCCTTGAAAGTGGAAAATGATGGAGACTTCCAATGAGCAATGTAGTTACTTCTTTGACACTCCATCAAGACCTTGCTCATACAAAAAATCTCGATTCACTCTAGTCTCTCTAACATTGCCCCACATGAGATCTTCCACCCTCTCAAGCTCCCTATTCCTAAAGATTTTGAAAGGGTAATTGTAGACACATATGTGTTCCATAAACATTGCGAGATCTCGTTGTGTTGAATCCGAGAGATTAGTGCACATAGATTGGTGTTGGAGGAAACCACTTCACCAATTCCATCTTGAAGGTTTCCCAAAGGACAAGCTTAGTGTCCTAAAACAAGCACTATTCGAATCATGGCATAACTGTTCACCTTTCTATTGTGTTGTCCTTGTTAAATGAGCATAGAGTTATAATTGTGAAAATATTCCTTCGGGTATTCGTGTCACTAACCTTTCCAGATTCAAAGCAAAAGATTCAAAGGAACAACAAATGCAAGGTATGTCAACCAATCATTATGCAACATTGAATTACATTCATCCAATCTTGATTTATGAAAGTTAAGCTTGGGATATACTTCATTCCTTGCCATGTTGCTACATTATTTTGGTTGTCCTACCTTTAAGGCATACTCAATTTGCTAAACAACAATCATGCTTTCTGTCATCAACTTGTTTGAGTAAATCTCTATAGTGCTTTCATGTTACCTTTATCTACCATAGTAAGTGTTGGTTTAGAAGTACTCGACATGCTTCTATTGGCTTTTAAATTAAGCGTGGTGCTTAGGTTAAATAGCCTTCCTTATCCCCGATTAGGCATGGAGTCTAGTTTGGTTATTGAACTAAAATTATCTGTAGTAGATATTGGTATATTTTGTTGGACTAACCCCATAGGAAAAACTTCCAAATCAAATTGGGAGAGTCTGAGATGAACTCACATCAAAGATGAAGCAAGGCATATGATGAACTACAACAACTTCACACGAGAAGACATAGCTCATTCATCATCAAGAAAGAGTTCAAGGAATTTATAGCATGCCTATTCATGGTGAACCTACCAAATCACCACTTAGGTGATGGAACAAAGGAGACAAGAGTGCTACAAGAAGGATCTACATCAATAGCACTCACCCAAGAGGAAGTGGATGAACAAGGCGACAAGCTATGAGAAACCTTGAAGACATCATAGCATTGAGCCCAAAACTCGAGCTAGGACACCAATGAGAAGCATGGCGCAACTCACCTTATTTTGGTGATCAAAGACCTCTCGTTGTTCTCGAAGACACCATCTTGCACATCGGCGGAAAGGACAAGCATGCCATGAAAAGCATGCATCCTTGTGTCAACCAATCACCATCAAAGGTTGACTACCGACCAAGCCCAAGAAGACCATGAACAACTACATTTGCAAGATGATGTCCCTATGCCATTTGGAGATGAAACTTTGCATACAAATATTAATGAAGTCCCTTCCTTGATCATCAAGGCGGATGGCGTATCATTAACTCTTAGCCATCTTTGCTAGAAGACAAAGATCATCAAGGAAGAACTCAAGCCTACATCTCCAATAAACATCAATTCGTCAACCAAGGCTCAACAAGATTCAAGAATGATTGATGAAGGAACATCATGCAACTGTCGCATCCTCATATCTTGGATTGGACAGTCAAAGGTTTGCTCATAGGACTTAGAATCAAGAGCCCTCTCAGAACAGAGACTTAAGAATAGAGGACAGGACAATGTCTAAAGAACATGGAGTTACAACACACTTGAGGGATGATTCAACACACACTTGGCTTCCAATGATGAGCAACAACAAGCTTGGGGGAGGAAGGCCGCCGACACCTCTAATGATGATCCAGCAACGCCCTTCCTCTTCTCAAACCCTCGTCACTCGGCACCTTTGGTTTGCAATCCCTCCACTCGCAATTACTTCCTCTCTATAAGTTTGATTGTTTTCTATAGATGTCATACACACAAATCAAACTTAAGACAAAAAATAAAATCAATCTTTAAAGAAGAAGTAATGTTGAGTAAATGTTCTATGCTAATTAAAATTTTCAACCCAATCTTTTACGTAGCATAGAATATGACCTTTAGCTTAATGACATCTCTACCCTTGTTATTATTTGTATATTCCTTCGGGTATGTGTTGTCCACTAATCCTCTACAGAGAAGAAACAATAAGTAGAGCACAAGGTCAAGGGAGAGGCCCACTAGAAGCATCTACTCTTCATCCCGAGGTGCTCCGGTGATAAAGTTACGAACCTGCAACATGCACACTAAACAAGATGCTGCTAGCATCACAATTAAAGTTCACTTCAAACCGTTGGAGAAGGAGAGAACATGGATGACCCCTTCCTCAAGAGATATCGGCTCAAAGTGCGAGTTCTCAAGGTCTCTACCTTTGAGATCAAATAAAGCACCGAAGGATTGAACACGACAAGAAGTCCTATTGAGAGGACTTAAAACACCGAACCCTTGCCAAGGAAGTAACTTGGTAGTTATCCATATTTCCATTGCATAAGTTTTCCTTTAGCATATTTACTTTTTGCATAATCAATTCTTGTTGCATTTTTGCTTTGCTATATCGCATTAGAAAAGAAAATAGTTTTATCTTGTATTCCATCTAGAAAATGCTAAGCCCCATGTGAATAATTTTGTGGTGCGGCTTGACCCATAAAGATATCCCCTGTGGTGGCATAAAAATAAGTTTTCATGTTAGTTGCATTTTTTTTGGCCTGCATATCATAAAATATAAAAAATTTTTTTGCAAAAATATTGAGATCTGCTAAAAGATTTATGAGTTAAGGAAGTTCTAGACATCCAAGGCTTAGAGGTTTATCACTAACACTTAAATCAGTTCCACAAGCTTTGTTGTCTATTTGAGCACAGCAGGCTTAAAGGATCAAGAAGAGCTAACGAGCGAAGGACGTCCTTTGTCCCTTGTCGGATCTTGTCTTCAACGGTCGCGTCTTGTCTCTGCCATTATCCACGACACTCGGGAGGAGGAAGCGTGCGCCTTCTTTGCCCGGTCAGCACCCAGCGGACTACGTGAACATCCGGCAGGGGAGAGCACCCCCTTGTATCCAGCTAAGTATCACTAGCTTATCTATCTATCTATTTGTTAAGTTTGTAAAAATAAAATAGAGGAAGTATGTGAAAAAAATCTACTGCTAAAATGAACCCCTGAGAATAAGCTCTTATATGGAAATGATGAATAGTTGCTTTCTGCCCGTAATTCCTTTCAAGTACCTAGTTTTCAACCTTGCACTCTCCGAGTTTTGGATACAATATTTGTTTAGATTTGAGATTTACTCCGGAACTGAAACTTGTGGGTAGCGAATGCTTGATCTAAGTCTAGGTAGTTGAAGGATATGATATGGGAAAGTTTTAGTGATGTCCATCTTGTTCCTAGAGATGCTAGAGTTACGGGAGAGTTTATCTTTTAAAATCTTAAAATTTCTGCATGATGAGTTCTGTATGACGAGAGTTAAAAATTCCTACCATGACCATACATTCATGCTTGCTAGATTAGGAAAACCCATCTATTTATATAGATCATATTGTAGGCTTGAGTGTAGTCTTTATAGGCATCGAGTGTGGTTATCTTTTGTGGACCCATAAGGAACCGTCATGCGGTTAAAGTCAATACTATGTGCTCTCCATCCATTGATCTATGCTATACGTCCTCGGAAGCATGCACCCATTTTATAAATACTACATTCATTGTGCTACTTCTGTCCCAAGAAGTACCACCCACATATAGATCCACATCCACCACATATTATGCTATCTCTACCCTGGAGATACGCACCTATCGCTCCTACCTTGGGAGTACGCATTCCCCACATATTGTCTTTGTCTCTACCACGGAGATACGCGCTTATCTTCACTCCTGCAGGAATACGCATGCATCCATCCATCCATCCATCCACAAAATACATACGCCACTCATTTCACTTCATCGAGAAAAGGTTCTACTCCTATCAGGGAGTGAACATCTAGAAATAATCATCGCCGTTCCATTTGCCTACATAAAAGCTCCGGTCATTATCATTTCAAGTTATACACTCCCCGTTGCTAAAGTTTCGTTTTCGGAGGATTGGTTGCTCTAAAAAAAAGAGAGAGAAAAAGAAAAAAAAAAAAAAAAAAGAAGAAAGGAAAAAAAGAGAAAGAAAGAAAGAAAGAAAAGAGTAGCCAAGTCCTTCCTTTCAAGAAGTTTCAAGGTTTCCGAATAAAGGGAGTCATGTTATCCCCAAAGGAGCAAGTGTAGAAGTAGATGTTCACCAAGTGATCACCCCTCATAATCATTTCCTTATCATTATCATCTTATTATTCATCCCATTTCTCATTCACATGCACATATGACTTTATTATTATTTTAGTTCCTATTGGATCCATGGTTTAAGCTGTGCAATATATGCAAGTGAGTTTGAGTGTCTCCCCACCTATAAGCTCCACATAAGCCTATTAGAAGTAGGGTGAGAGAGAGAGAAGGCACTTTCCACTATGCCTTAGTTCCACAAATACCACATATTACGAGAGAAGAGAGAAGGCATACGCAACACACATGCCTTGGAGAGGATCGAAATACCACAAATGAGAGACTTGAAAGAGTCATACAAGGAAACTCGAGTTTTATTTGAAAATCTTGCAAAAACTCCGGAATAATAGTTGATCAAAGAGCGAGAAACATAGCGCTTGACTTGGTATTGTCTTTATTTGCTCAAGACCCAAGTGACGGCTACAAGCCCCATGGTGAAAGGTAATATGAGTAAGTTTTGAGTCGAATAGTTCACTCTAATCCGGAGGAGAGTTCTTGTTTGAATGCATGTGTACTTTTGAGCGTGAAAGCATTGTAGCAACTCCCGATCCATCAGGTTTATCTTTGCTCGAGAGGCAGGCAAAAGGTAAGCTTGGGGGAGTTGTTGACGGTCGTTAAGTGCCAATTTTTACCGTCAACTAGACATGAAAAAGGACCTAAATATAATTACTATCTAGATATAGGGCTTACACTAATGGAATTCCATGAGTTTTGGTGAATGTGTTTTACGCGGGGTGTCGGTTGAAAATACCCAAGGAAGGCCCACATGTCGGGTTTACATAGAGATAATCGGGAGCCGGTGAAAATTCTATGTCTGGAAGGTTCGAAGGCTGGACCAAGCGGGAGCCCGACGGGCTAGGTGGGGAGTCGGCCGACTCCCCTTGGGTCGGCCGACTCGCGGTTCGGCCAATCGAATCGGCCTCGTGGATCCTGTTCCACGCCTTTGAGGATGAATAATAATCGTCCGTTTAGGTCGGTTTGATCCGAGGCTGCGGTGCATCCTAGGGGGCTATATAAGCGGGGCCCTGGCCTGGAGGAGGCATCCCTTGAAACCTAATTCATTATTTTCGAGAGAGAATCGGGTGAGAGGTCCCTTGAATGGATCTCCTCCTAGAGCCTAGCATTCAAGATAGATAGAGAGTATAGGGTGGAGGTAGAGTTGGAGGAAGCCGGCATGTCGGTGTCTCCTCTCCGGTTGTACTGCGGGATCAAGTCTCTAACCCGAGGCTTGGTTCTAGGATTATTCTGCAATTCAACTTCTGATACTAGTAAGTTCTTGTTATTATTGCTCTTTGGTTTACGAGTTTACTTTATTCGCATCCGGTTGGGAATAGAGTAATCGTTCATAGCGTAAGCGTGGTGCTTGGGCTAGGTTCACTCGTAGATGCTCCCTATCTGGCCGGAACCGTGGTAGTAGCGGGGAGATGGCAGTCCTTTGTTACCTTTGTAATCCACTTCCGTCGGTAGGTAAGGTAGGTCCAAAAGTGCTAGGTTAAGCATCCTCGTGGTGTCTTTTCTTAGGTGCTCCCATAGAGTAGTAGTTGCAAAGCTTGCCATAGGTTGGAAGAAAGACTGTGGTAGTAGTCCTCTCTATATCGCTCATTACCTTGTATGCAGCACGGGGGTTAAGTATAGATTTGGGTTAGTCGGATGCACATTTTCTCCTAGCGGATAAATAAATAATGATACTACGGAATATCTCCGGGTGAAGTGCTCACCGATATCCGTGCGCTTGCGGATTATTTCTCTTTGATTCTTTCGTGTGCGTATCTAGTATCAACACACGGTCGTGTGTGCAATTATGGATGTTACGGAGTCGTGGAGGCGTAGTTAAGGGCCGTTTAGGCTCTCGGGTGATGACAAACATTGTGGTGGTGCGGCCGGAGGCATCAAAATGCCTTAACCATGGCATACGGTCATGCTTGACCTAGTGTCAAGAGAGGCATGTAGGACACGCACGAACCGGTGTGCGGTAGCATATTCGTGTGTGCAAATATGGCGGTTCTAGAGGTTTGTGGAGCCATGGTAAAGGGCCATTCAAGTTCTCGAGGCGGCAACAAACGCTGTGGTGGAGAGGCTAGAGGTGTCAAAATGCCTTAACCATGGCGTACGGGCATGCTTGACTCGGTGCGGGAGCCATAGGATGCGTTGGGCGGCCGTGCGGCGGCATAGTCGTGTGTGCAAATATGGCGATTACGGAGCCGTGGAGCCAAGGTTAAGGGCTATTCGGGCTCTCGGCGATGGCAAACGCTATGGTAGAGAGGCCGGAGGTGTCAAAATGCCTTAACCATGGCGTACGGGCATGCTTGACTCGGTCGAGAGCCATCGGATGCGTTGGAACCGGCCGTGCGGCGGCATGGTCGTGTGTGCAAATATGGCGTTTTTGCGGGCGTGGGCGTGGTTAAGGGCCCTTCGGGTCTCGGGTGATGAAAAACTCTATGGTGGAGAGGTGAGAGGCATCAAAATGGCTTAACCATGGCGTACGGGCGTGCTTGACCCGGTGCCGAGAGCCGTAGGATGCACGGGATCCGAGCTGCGGCTGGCACGGTCGTGTGTGCAATTATGGATGTTGCAGGTCGTGGAGCTATAGTTAAGGGCCGTTCGGGCTCTCGGGTGATGACAAATATTGTGGTGGTGAGGCCGGGCGTCAAAATGCCTTAACCATGGCATACGGTCGTGCTTGACCTAGTGTCGAGAGCTATAGGACATGCGAGGCCGGGTGTGCGGTAGCATAGTCGTGTGTGCAAATATGGCGGTTCTAGAGTTGTGGAGCCATGGTTAGGGCCATTCGGGTTCTTGGGCGGTAATAAATCTTTGTGGTGGAGAGGCCAAAAGTGTTAAAACGCCTTAACCAAGGTGCATGGGCGTGCTTGACTTGGTGCGAGGAGCCGTAGGATGCGCATAGGAACCGGCCGTGCGCGGCAAAGTCGTGTGTGCAAATATTGGCGGTTACGGAGCCGTGGAGCCGAGGTTAAGGGCCGTTCGGGCTCTCGGCGACGACAAATGCTATGGTAGAGAGGCTAGAGGTGTCAAAATGCCTTAACCATGGCGTACGGGCTTGCTTGACTCGGTCCGGGAGCCATAGGACGCGTTGGAACCGACCATGCGCGGCATGGTCGTGTGTGCAAATGTGGTAATTTTGCGACGTGGAGCCATGGTTAAGGGCCCTTCGGGCTCTCGGGTGATGGAAAACTCTATGGTGGAGAGGTGAGAGGCATCAAAATGGCTTAACCATGGCGTACGGGTGTGCTTGAACCGGTGCGAGAGCCGTAGGATGCACGGGATCCGGCCGTGCACCGGCACGTCGTGTGTGCAATTATGGATGTTGGAGTCGTGGAGCTATAGTTAAGGGCCGTTCGGGCTCTCGGGTGATGACAAACATTGTGGTGGTGGGGCGAGAGGTGTCAAAATGCCTTAACCATGGCATACGGTCGTGCTTGACCTAGTGTCGAGGAAATTTGTAGGACACGTATGAACCGGGCTGTGCGGTAGCATAGTCATGTGTGCAAATATGGCGGTTCTATTTTTTGTGGAGCCATGGTTAAGGGCCATTCGGGTTCTCGGTGGCAACAAACGCTGTGGTGGAGAGGCTAGAGGTGTCAAAATGCCTTAACCAAGGCGTACGGGCATGCTTGACTCGGTGCCGGGAGCCATAGGATGCATTGGAACCGGCCGTGCGCGGCATGGTCGTGTGTGCAAATATGGCGGTTCTGGAGCCGTGGAGCCAAGGTTAAGGGCCGTTCGGGCTCTCGGCGATGGCAAACGCTATGGTAGAGAGGCCGGAAGGTGTCAAAATGCCTTAACCATGGCGTACGGGCATGCTTGACTCGGTGCGAGAGCCATAGGATGCGTTGGAACCGGCCGTGCGGCGGCATGGTCGTGTGTGCAAATATGGCGTTTTGCGAGACGTGGAGGCGTAGTTAAGGGCCCTTCGGGCTCTCGGGTGATGAAAAACTCTATGGTGGAGAGGTGAGAGGCATCAAAATGGCTTAACCATGGCGTACGGGCGTGCTTGACCCGGTGCCGAGAGCCGTAGGATGCACGGGATCCGGGCGTGCGGCGGCACGGTCGTGTGTGCAATTATGGATGTTACGGGTCGTGGAGCTATAGTTAAGGGCCGTTCGGTCTCTCGGGTGATGACAAATATTGTGGTGGTGAGGCCGGGCGTCAAAATGCCTTAACCATGGCATACGGTCGTGCTTGACCTAGTGTCAAGAGCTATAGGACATGCGGAACCCGGGCGTGCGGTAGCATAGTCGTGTGTGCAAATATGGCAGTTCTAGAGCTGTGGAGCCATGGTTAAGGGCCATTCGGGTTCTCGGGTGGTAATAAACCGGTTGTGGTGGAGAGGCCAAAGGTGTAAATGCCTTAACCATGGTGCATGGGCGTGCTTGACTTGGTGCGAGGAGCCGTAGGACGCATAGGAACCGGCCGTGCGGTAGCAAAGTCGTGTGTGCAAATATGGCAGTTCTGAAGCCGTGGAGCCGAGGTTAAGGGCCGTTCGGGCTCTCGGCGACGACAAACGCTATGGTAGAGAGGCCGGAGGTGTCAAAATGCCTTAACCATGGCGTACGGGCTTGCTTGACTCGGTGCGGGAGCCATAGGATGCGTTGGAACCGACCATGCGGCGGCATGGTCGTGTGTGCAAATGTGGCGGTTTACTGCCGTGGAGCCATGGTTAAGGGCCCTTCGGGCTCTCGGGTGATGGAAAACTCTATGGTGGAGAGGTGAGAGGCATCAAAATGGCTTAACCATGGCGTACGGGTGTGCTTGAACCGGTGCCGAGAGCCGTAGGATGCACGGGATCCGGCCGTGCGCCGGCACGAGTCGTGTGTGCAATTATGGATGCAGGTCATAGAGCTATAGTTAAGGGCCGTTCGGGCTCTCGGGTGATGACAAACATTGTGGTGGTGGGGCCAGAGGTGTCAAAACACCTTAACCATGGCATACGGTCGTGCTTGACCTAGTGTCGAGAGCTGTAGGACACGTAGGAACCGGCTGTGCGGTAGCATAGTCGTGTGTGCAAATATGGCAGTTCTAGAGCAGTGGAGCCATGGTTAAGGGCCATTCGGGTTCTTGGGCGGCAACAAATGCTGTGGTCGAGGCGCCAGCGGTGTCAAAACGCCTTAACCATAGTGCATGGGCGTGCTTGACTTGGTGCGAGGAGCCGTAGGATGCGCGCGGGAACCGGCCGTGCGCGGCAAAGTCGTGTGTGCAAATATGGCACTTCTGGAGCCGTGGAGCCGAGGTTAAGTGCCGTTCGGGCTCTCGAGTGCTTGGCAAACGCTATGGTAGAGAGGCCGGAGGTGTCAAAATGCCTTAACCATGGCGTACGGGCATGCTTGACTCGGAGCCGGGAGCCATAAAATGCGTTGGAACCGGCCGTGCGGCGGCATGGTTGAGTGTACAAATATGGCGGTTTTGGAGCCGTGGAGGCATGGTTAAGGGCCCTTCGGGCTCTCGGGTGATGGAAAACTCTATGGTGGAGAGGTGAGAGGCATCAAAATGGCTTAACCATGGCGTACGGCGTGCTTGACCCGGTGCCGAGAGCCATAGGATGCACGGGATCCGACCTTGCGGCGGCACGGTCGTGTGTGCAATTATGGATGTTCAGAGTCATGGAGCTATAGTTAAGGGCCGTTCGGGCTCTCGGGTGATGACAAACATTGTGGTGGTGAGGCCAGAGGCATCAAAATGCCTTAACCATGGCATACGGTCATGCTTGACCTAGTGTCAAGAGCTATAGGACACGCACGAACCGGCTGTGCGGTAGCATATTCGTGTGTGCAAATATGGCAGTTCTAGAGCTGTGGAGCCATGGTTAAGGGCCATTCAGGCTCTCGAGGTGGCAACAAACATTGTGGTGGTGAGGCTAGAGGTGTCAAAATGCCTTAACCATGGCGTACGGGCATGCTTGACTCGGTGCCGGGAGCCATGGTATGCGTTGGAACGGCCGTGCGCGGCATGGTCGTGTGTGCAAATATGGCGGTTACGGAGCCGTGGAGCCAAGGTTAAGGGCCGTTCGGGCTCTCGAGCGATGGCAAACGCTATGGTAGAGAGGCGGGAGGTGTCAAAATGCCTTAACCATGGCATACGGGCATGCTTGACTCGGTGCGAGAGCCATAGGATGCGTTGGAACCGGCCGTGCGGCGGCATGGTCGTGTGTGCAAATGTGGCGGTTTTGCGGCCATGGAGCTATGGTTAAGGGCCCTTCGGGCTCTCGGGTGATGAAAAACTCTATGGTGGAGAGGTGAGAGGCATCAAAATGGCTTAACCATGGCGTACGGGCGTGCTTGACCCGGTGCCGAGAGCCGTAGGATGCACGGGGATCCGGCCGTGCGGCGGCACGGTCGTGTGTGCAATTATGGATGTTACGGAGTCGTGGAGCTATAGTTAAGGGCCGTTCGGGCTCTCGGGTGATGACAAATATTGTGGTGGTGAGGCCGGAGGCGTCAAAACGCCTTAACCATGGCATACGGTCGTGCTTGACCTAGTGTCGAGAGCTATAGGACATGCAGGAACTGGTTGTGCGGTAGCATAGTCGTGTGTGCAAATATGGCGGTTCTAGAGTTTGTGGAGCCATGGTTAAGGGCCATTTGGGTTCTCGGGCGGTAACAAACGTTTGTGGTGGAGAGGCCAAAGGTGTTAAAATGCCTTAACCATGGTGCATGGGCATGCTTGACTTGGTGCGAGGAGCCGTAGGATGCATAGGAGCCGGCCGTGCGGCGGCAAGTCGTGTGTGCAAATATGGCGGTTCTGGGCCGTGGAGCCAAGGTTAAGGGCCGTTCGGGCTCTCGGCGACAACAAACGCTATGGTAGAGGAGGCGAGGTGTCAAAATGCCTTAACCATGGCGTACGGGCATGCTTGACTCGGTGCCGGGAGCCATAGGATGCGTTGGAACCGACCATGCGGCGGCATGGTCGTGTGTGCAAATGTGGCGGTTTTCTTTGCCGTGGAGCCATGGTTAAGGGCCCTTCAGGCTCTCGGGTGATGGAAAACTCTATGGTGGAGAGGTGAGAGGCATCAAAATGGCTTAACCATGGCGTACGGGTGTGCTTGAACCGGTGCCGAGAGCCGTAGGATGCACAAGATCCGGCCGTGCGCCAGCACAGTCGTGTGTGCAATTATGGATGTTTTGGAGTCGTGAAGCTATAGTTAAGGGCCGTTCGGGCTCTCGGGTGATGACAAACATTGTGGTGGCGGGGCCAGAGGTGTCAAAATGCCTTAACCATGGCATACGGTCGTGCTTGACCTAGTGTCGAGAGCTGTAGGACACGTAGGAACCGGCTGTGCGGTAGCATAGTCGTGTGTGCAAATATGGTAGTTCTAGAGCGGTGGAGCCATGGTTAAGGGCCATTCGGGTTCTTGGGCGACAACAAATGCTTTGTGGTCGAGAGGCCGGCGGTGTCAAAATGCCTTAACCATAGTGCATGGGCGTGCTTGACTTGGTGCGAGGAGCCGTAGGATGCGCGGGGAACCGGCCGTGCGGCGGCAAGTCGTGTGTGCAAATATGGCGGTTACGGAGCCGTGGAGCCGAGGTTAAGGCTCTCGCGGTGATGGCAAAAGCGCTATGGTAGAGAGCCGGAGGTGTCAAAATGCCTTAACCATGGCGTACGGGCATGCTTGACTCGGGCGGGAGCCATAAAATGCGTTGGAACCGGCCGTGCGGCGGCATGGTCGAGTGTGCAAATATGGCGGTTTTGGAGCCGTGGAGGCATGGTTAAGGGCCCTTCGGGCTCTCGGGTGATGGAAAACTCTATGGTGGAGAGGTGAGAGGCATCAAAATGGCTTAACCATGGCGTACGGGTGTGCTTGAACCGGTGCCGAGAGCCGTAGGATGCACGGGATCCGGCCGTGCGCCGGCACGGTCGTGTGTGCAATTATGGATGTTACGGGTCGTGGAGCTATAGTTAAGGGCCGTTCGGGCTCTCGGGTGATGACAAACATTGTGGTGGTGGGGCCGGAGGTGTCAAAACGCCTTAACCATGGCATACGGTCATGCTTGACCTAGTGTCGAAGTTTTGTAGGACACGTAGGAACCGGGCTGTGCGGTAGCATAGTCGTGTGTGCAAATATGGCAGTTCTAGAGCGGTGGAGCCATGGTTAAGGGCCATTCGGGTTCTTGGGCGGCAACAAATGCTGTGATCGAGAGGCTAGCGGTGTCAAAACGCCTTAACCATAGTGCATGGGGTGCTTGACTTGTGCGAGGAGCCGTAGGATGCGCGGGAACCGGCCGTGCGCGGCAAAGTCGTGTGTGCAAATATGGCGGTTCGGAGCCGTGGAGCCGAGGTTAAGTGCCGTTCGGGCTCTCAAGTGATGGCAAACGCTATGGTAGAGAGGCCGGAGGTGTCAAAATGCCTTAACCATGGCGTACGGGCATGCTTGACTCGGTGCGGGAGCCATAAAATGCGTTGGAACCGACCGTGCGGCGGCATGGTCGAGTGTGCAAATATGGCGGTTTTGGGCCGTGGAGGCATGGTTAAGGGCCCTTCGGGCTCTCGGGTGATGGAAAACTCTATGGTGGAGAGGTGAGAGGCATCAAAATGGCTTAACCATGGCGTACGGGCGTGCTTGACCCGGTGCCGAGAGCCATAGGATGCACGGGATCCGGCCGTGCGGCGGCACGGTCGTGTGTGCAATTATGGATGTTGCGGAGTCGTGGAGCTATAGTTAAGGGCCGTTCGGGCTCTCGGGTGATGACAAATATTGTGGTGGTGAGGCCGGAGGCATCAAAATGCCTTAACCATGGCATACGGTCATGCTTGACCTAGTGTCAGAGCTATAGGACACGCAGGAACCGGTGTGCGGTAGCATAGTCGTGTGTGCAAATATGGCGGTTCTAGAGCATTTGTGGAGCCATGGTTAAGGGCCATTCGGGTTCTCGGGCGGCAACAAACGCTGTGGTGGAGAGGCTAGAGGTGTCAAAATGCCTTAACCATGTGCATGGGCATGCTTGACTTGGTGCGAGGAGCCATAGGATGCGTTAGGCCCGGCCGTGCGGCGGCATGGTCGTGTGTGCAAATATGGCGGTTACGGAGCCGTGGAGCCAAGGTTAAGGGCCGTTCGGGCTCTCGAGCGATGGCAAACGCTATGGTAGAGAGGCCGAGAGGTGTCAAAATGCCTTAACCATGGCGTACGGGCATGCTTGACTCGGTGCCTTGGGAGCCATAGGATGCGTTGGAACCGGCCGTGCGGCGGCATGGTCGTGTGTGCAAATATGGCGGTTTTGCGGCCGTGGAGCATGGTTAAGGGCCCTTCGGGCTCTCGGGTGATGGAAAACTCTATGGTGGAGAGGTGAGAGGCATCAAAATGGCTTAACCATGGCGTACGGGCGTGCTTGACCGGTGCGAGGAGCCGTAGGATGCACGGGATCCGACCTGTGCGGCGGCACGATCGTGTGTGCAATTATGGATGTTCTAGAGTCGTGGAGCTATAGTTAAGGGCCGTTCGGGCTCTCGGGTGATGACAAATATTGTGGTGGTGAGGCCGGGCGTCAAAATGCCTTAACCATGGCATACGGTCGTGCTTGACCTAGTGTCGAGAGCTATAGGACATGCGTAGGAACGGTTTGTGCGGTAGCATAGTCGTGTGTGCAAATATGGCGGTTCTAGAGCTGTGGAGCCATGGTTAAGGGCCATTCGGGTTCTCGGGCGGCAACAAATGCTGTGGTGGAGAGGCCAACGGTGTCAAAATGCCTTAACCATGGTGCATGGGCGTGCTTGACTTGGTGCGAGGAGCCGTAGGATGCGCATAGGAACCGGCCATGCGGCGGCAAAGTCGTGTGTGCAAATATGGCGGTTACGGAGCCGTGGAGCCGAGGTTAAGGGCCGTTCGGGCTCTCGAGCGATGGCAAACGCTATGGTAGAGAGGCCGGAGGTGTCAAAATGCCTTAACCATGGCGTACGGGCATGCTTGACTCGGTGCGGGGGAGCCATAGGATGCGTTGGAACCGACCGTGCGGCGGCATGGTCGTGTGTGCAAATGTGGCGGTTTTGGAGCCGTGGAGGCATGGTTAAGGGCCCTTCGGGCTCTCGGGTGATGGAAAACTCTATGGTGGAGAGGTGAGAGGCATCAAAATGGCTTAACCATGGCGTACGGGCGTGCTTGACCCGGTGCGAGAGCCGTAGGATGCACGGGATCCGGCCGTGCGCCGGCACGGTCGTGTGTGCAATTATGGATGTTTTGGAGTCGTGGAGCTATAGTTAAGGGCCGTTCGGGCTCTCGGGTGATGACAAACATTGTGGTGGTGGGGCCGGAGGTGTCAAAATGCCTTAACCATGGCATACGGTCGTGCTTGACCTAGTGTCGAGAGCTGTAGGACACGTAGGAAGCCATTTGTGCGGTAGCATAGTCGTGTGTGCAAATATGGCGGTTCTAGAGCGGTGGAGCCATGGTTAAGGGCCATTCGGGTTCTGGGCGGCAACAAATCTTTGTGGTGGTGAGGCCAGCGGTGTCAAAACGCCTTAACCATAGTGCATGGGCGTGCTTGACTTGGTGCGAGGAGCCATAGGATGCGTTGGAACCGACCGTGCGGCAGCAAGTCGTGTGTGCAAATATGGCAGTTCTGGAGCCGTGGAGCCAAGGTTAAGTGCCGTTCAGGCTCTCAGGTGATGGCAAACGCTATGGTAGAGAGGCCAGAGGTGTCAAAATGCCTTAACCATGGCGTACAGGCATGCTTGACTCAGTGCCGAGAGCCATAGGATGCGTTGGAACCGACCGTGCGGCAGCATGGTCGTGTGTGCAAATATGGCAGTTTTGGAGCCGTGGAGGCATGGTTAAGGGCCCTTCAGGCTCTCGGGTGATGGAAAACTCTATGGTGGAGAGGTGAGAGGCATCAAAATGGCTTAACCATGGCGTACAGGCGTGCTTGACCCGGTGCCGTGGAGCTATAGTTAAGCTCTCGGGTGATGGAAAACTCTAGGATGCATCGGGATCCGGCCGTGCGGCGGCACGGTCGTGTGTGCAATTATGGATGTTGGAGGTCGTGGAGCTATAGTTAAGGGCCGTTCGGGCTCTCGGGTGATGACAAACATTGTGGTGGTGAGGCCGGAGGTGTCAAAATGCCTTAACCATGGCATACGGTCATGCTTGACCTAGTGTCGAGAGCTATAGGACACGCAGGAACCGGGCGTGCGGTAGCATAGTCGTGTGTGCAAATATGGCGGTTCTAGAGCGGTGGAGCCATGGTTAAGGGCCATTCGGGTTCTCGGGCGGCAACAAATGCTGTGGTGGAGAGGCCAAAGGTGTTAAAATGCCTTAACCATGGTGCATGGGCGTGCTTGACTTGGTGCGAGGAGCCGTAGGATGCGCATAGGAACCGGCCGTGCGGCGGCAAGTCGTGTGTGCAAATATGGCGGTTACGGAGCCGTGGAGCCGAGGTTAAGGGCCGTTCGGGCTCTCGAGCGATGACAAACGCTATGGTAGAGAGGCCGGAGGTGTCAAAATGCCTTAACCATGGCGTACGGGCATGCTTGACTCGGTGCGGGAGCCATAGGATGCGTTGGAACCGGCCGTGCGGCGGCATGGTCGTGTGTGCAAATATGGCGGTTTTGGAGCCGTGGAGCCATGGTTAAGGGCCCTTCGGGCTCTCGGGTGATGGAAAACTCTATGGTGGAGAGGTGAGAGGCATCAAAATGGCTTAACCATGGCGTACGGGCGTGCTTGACCCGGTGCGAGAGCCGTAGGATGCACGGGGATCCGGCCGTGCGGCGGCACGGTCGTGTGTGCAATTATGGATGTTCGGAGTCGTGGAGCTATAGTTAAGGGCCGTTCGGGCTCTCGGGTGATGACAAACATTGTGGTGGTGAGGCCGGAGGCGTCAAAATGCCTTAACCATGGCATACGGTCGTGCTTGACCTAGTGTCGAGAGCTATAGGACATGCGGAGGGCGGTTTGTGCGGTAGCATAGTCGTGTGTGCAAATATGGCGGTTCTAGAGGCGGTGGAGCCATGGTTAAGGGCCATTCGGGTTCTTGGGCGGCAACAAATGCTGTGGTGGAGAGGCGAAGGTGTCAAAACGCCTTAACCATAGTGCATGGGCGTGCTTGACTTGGTGCGAGGAGCCGTAGGATGCATAGGAACCGGCCGTGCGGCGGCAAAGTCGTGTGTGCAAATATGGCGGTTACGGAGCCGTGGAGCCGAGGTTAAGTGCCGTTCGGGCTCTCGAGTGATGGCAAACGCTATGGTAGAGAGGCCGGAGGTGTCAAAATGCCTTAACCATGGCGTACGGGCATGCTTGACTCGGGCGGGGAGCCATAAAATGCGTTGGAACCGACCGTGCGGCGGCATGGTCGTGTGTGCAAATATGGCGGTTTTGGAGCCGTGGAGGCATGGTTAAGGGCCCTTAGGCTCTCGGGTGATGGAAAACTCTATGGTGGAGAGGTGAGAGGCATCAAAATGGCTTAACCATGGCGTACGGGCGTGCTTGACCCGGTGCGAGAGCCATAGGATGCACGGGATCCGGCCGTGCGCCGGCACGGTTCGTGTGTGCAATTATGGATGTTACGGTCGTGGAGCTATAGTTAAGGGCCGTTCGGGCTCTCGGGTGATGACAAACATTGTGGTGGTGAGGCCGGAGGCATCAAAATGCCTTAACCATGGCATACGGTCATGCTTGACCTAGTGTCAAGAGCTGTAGGACACGCAGGGAGCATTTGTGCGGTAGCATATTCGTGTGTGCAAATATGGCGGTTCTAGAGCGGTGGAGCCATGGTTAAGGGCCATTCGGGTTCTCGGGCGGCAACAAATGCTGTGGTGGAGAGGCTAGAGGTGTCAAAATGCCTTAACCATGGCATGGGGCATGCTTGACTTGGTGCGGGAGCCATAGGATGCGTTGGGGCCCGGCCGTGCGGCGGCATGGTCGTGTGTGCAAATATGGCGGTTACGGAGCCGTGGAGCCAAGGTTAAGGGCCGTTCGGGCTCTCGGCGATGGCAAATGCTATGGTAGAGAGGCCGGAGGTGTCAAAATGCCTTAACCATGGCGTACGGGCATGCTTGACTCAAAGCCGGGAGCCATAGGATGCGTTGGAACCGGCCGTGCGGCGGCATGGTCGTGTGTGCAAATATGGCGGTTTTGGGCCGTGGAGTTGTGGTTAAGGGCCCTTCGGGCTCTCGGGTGATGAAAAACTCTATGGTGGAGAGGTGAGAGGCATCAAAATGGCTTAACCATGGCGTACGGGCGTGCTTGACCCGGTGCGAGAGCCGTAGGATGCACGGGATCCGGGCGTGCGGCGGCACGGTCGTGTGTGCAATTATGGATGTTGCAGGTCGTGGAGCTATAGTTAAGGGCCGTTCGGGCTCTCGGGTGATGACAAATATTGTGGTGGTGAGGCCGGAGGCGTCAAAATGCCTTAACCATGGCATACGGTCGTGCTTGACCTAGTGTCGAGAGCTATAGGACATGCGTAGGAACCTTTGTGCGGTAGCATAGTCGTGTGTGCAAATATGGCGGTTCTAGAGTTTTGTGGAGCCATGGTTAAGGGCCATTCGGCTTCTCGGGCGGTAATAAACGCTGTGGTGGAGAGGCCAAAGGTGTCAAAATGCCTTAACCATGGTGCATGGGCGTGCTTGACTTGGTGCGAGGAGCCGTAGGACGCATAGGAACCGGCCGTGCGGCGGCAAGTCGTGTGTGCAAATATGGCGGTTACGGAGCCGTGGAGCCGAGGTTAAGGGCCGTTCGGGCTCTCGAGCCATGACAAACGCTATGGTAGAGAGGCCGGAGGTGTCAAAATGCCTTAACCATGGCGTACGGGCTTGCTTGACTCGGTGCCAAGAGCCATAGGATGCGTTGGAACCGGCCATGCGGCGGCATGGTCGTGTGTGCAAATATGGCAGTTTTGCGGCCGTGGAGCATGGTTAAGGGCCCTTTAGGCTCTCGGGTGATGGAAAACTCTATGGTGGAGAGGTGAGAGGCATCAAAATGGCTTAACCATGGCGTACGGGTGTGCTTGACCGGTGCGAGAGCCGTAGGATGCACGGGATCCGGCGTGCGGCGGCACGGTCGTGTGTGCAATTATGGATGCGGGTCGTGGAGCTATAGTTAAGGGCCGTTCGGGCTCTCGGGTGATGACAAATATTGTGGTGGTGAGGCCGGGCGTCAAAACGCCTTAACCATGGCATACGGTCGTGCTTGACCTAGTGTCGAGAGCTATAGGACATGCGGGAAGGGGTTGTGCGGTAGCATAGTCGTGTGTGCAAATATGGCGGTTCTAGAGTTTGTGGAGCCATGTTTAAGGGCCATTCGGGTTCTCGGGCGGTAATAAACGCTGTGGTGGAGAGGCCAAAGGTGTTAAAAAGCCTTAACCATGGTGCATGGGCGTGCTTGACTTGGTGCGAGGAGCCGTAGGATGCGCATAGGAACCGGCCGTGCGCGGCAAAGTCGTGTGTGCAAATATGGCGGTTACGGAGCCGTGGAGCCGAGGTTAAGGGCCGTTCGGGCTCTCGGCGACGACAAACGCTATGGTAGAGAGGCCGGAGGTGTCAAAATGCCTTAACCATGGCGTACGGGCTTGCTTGACTCGGTGCCGGCAGCCATAGGACGCGTTGGAACCGGCCATGCGGCGGCATGGTCGTGTGTGCAAATGTGGCGTTTTTTTGCGCCGTGGAGCCATGGTTAAGGGCCCTTCGGGCTCTCGGGTGATGGAAAACTCTATGGTGGAGAGGTGAGAGGCATCAAAATGGCTTAACCATGGCGTACGGGTGTGCTTGACCGGTGCCGAGGGCCGTAGGATGCACGGGATCCGGCCGTGCGCCGGCACGGTCGTGTGTGCAATTATGGATGTTACGGAGTCGTGGAGCTATAGTTAAGGGCCGTTCGGGCTCTCGGGTGATGACAAACATTGTGGTGGTGGGGCCGGAGGTGTCAAAATGCCTTAACCATGGCATACGGTCGTGCTTGACCTAGTGTCGAGAGCTGTAGGACACGTAGGAACCGGTTTGTGCGGTAGCATAGTCGTGTGTGCAAATATGGCGTTCTAGAGCGGTGGAGCCATGGTTAAGGGCCATTCGGGTTCTTGGGCGGCAACAAATGCTGTGGTCGAGAGGCCAAGCGGTGTCAAAACGCCTTAACCATAGTGCATGGGCGTGCTTGACTTGGTGCGAGGAGCCGTAGGATGCGCGGGAACCGGCCGTGCGGCGGCAAAGTCGTGTGTGCAAATATGGCAGTTCTGGAGCCGTGGAGCCGAGGTTAAGTGCCGTTCAGGCTCTCGAGTGACGGCAAACGCTATGGTAGAGAGGCCGAGAGGTGTCAAAATGCCTTAACCATGGTGTACGGGCATGCTTGACTCAAAGCGGGAGCCATAAAATGCGTTGGAACCGGCCGTGCGGCGGCATGGTCGAGTGTGCAAATATGGCGGTTTTGGAGCCGTGGAGGCATGGTTAAGGGCCCTTCGGGCTCTCGGGTGATGGAAAACTCTATGGTGGAGAGGTGAGAGGCATCAAAATGGCTTAACCATGGCGTACGGGCGTGCTTGACCCGGTCCGAGAGCCATAGGATGCACGGGGATCCGGCCGTGCGGCGGCACGGTCGTGTGTGCAATTATGGATGTTACGGGTCGTGGAGCGTAGTTAAGGGCCGTTCGGGCTCTTAGGTGATGACAAACATTGTGGTGGTGAGGCCAGAGGCATCAAAATGCCTTAACCATGGCATACGGTCATGCTTGACCTAGTGTCAAGAGGTGTAGGACACGCACGAACCGGCTGTGCGGTAGCATATTCGTGTGTGCAAATATGGCAGTTCTAGAGCTGTGGAGCCATGGTTAAGGGCCATTCGGGTTCTCGGGCGGCAACAAACGCTGTGGTGGAGAGGCTAGAGGTGTCAAAATGCCTTAACCATGGCGTACGGGCATGCTTGACTCAGTGCCGGGAGCCATAGGATGCGTTGGAACCGACCGTGCGGCAGCATGGTCGTGTGTGCAAATATGGCGGTTCGGAGCCGTGGAGCCAAGGTTAAGGGCCGTTCGGGCTCTCGGCGATGGCAAATGCTATGGTAGAGAGGCCGGAGGTGTCAAAATGCCTTAACCATGGCGTACGGGCATGCTTGACTCGGTGCGAGAGCCATAGGATGCGTTGGAACCGGCCGTGCGGCGGCATGGTCGTGTGTGCAAATATGGCGGTTTTGCGGCCGTGGAGCTATGGTTAAGGGCCCTTCGGGCTCTCGGGTGATGAAAAACTCTATGGTGGAGAGGTGAGAGGCATCAAAATGGCTTAACCATGGCGTACGGGCGTGCTTGACCCGGTGCGAGAGCCGTAGGATGCACGGGATCCGGCTGTGCGGCGGCACGGTCGTGTGTGCAATTATGGATGCAGGTCGTGGAGCTATAGTTAAGGGCCGTTCGGGCTCTCGGGTGATGACAAATATTGTGGTGGTGAGGCCGGGAGGCGTCAAAACGCCTTAACCATGGCATACGGTCGTGCTTAACCTAGTGTCGAGAGCTATAGGACATGCGGGAAGCCGGCATTTGTGCGGTAGCATAGTCGTGTGTGCAAATATGGCAGTTCTAGAGCTGTGGAGCCATGGTTAAGGGCCATTCGGGTTCTCGACGGTAATAAACGCTGTGGAGGAGAGGCCAAAGGTGTTAAAACGCCTTAACCATGGTGCATGGGCGTGCTTGACTTGGTGCGAGGAGCCGTAGGACGCATAGGAACCGGCCGTGCGGCGGCAAAGTCGTGTGTGCAAATATGGCGGTTACGGAGCCGTGGAGCCGAGGTTAAGGGCCATTCGGGCTCTCGGCGATGACAAACGCTATGGTAGAGAGGCCGGAGGTGTCAAAATGCCTTAACCATGGCGTACGGGCTTGCTTGACTCGGTCGGGAGCCATAGGACGCGTTGGAACCGACCATGCGGCGGCATGGTCGTGTGTGCAAATGTGGCGGTTTTTGCGTGCCGTGGAGCCATGGTTAAGGGCCCTTCGAGGCTCTTGGGTGATGGAAAACTCTATGGTGGAGAGGTGAGAGGCATCAAAATGGCTTAACCATGGCGTACGGGTGTGCTTGAACCGGTGCCGAGAGCCGTAGGATGCACGGGGATCCGACCATGCGCCGGCACGGTCGTGTGTGCAATTATGGATGTTGGAGTCGTGGAGCTATAGTTAAGGGCCGTTCGGGCTCTCGGGTGATGACAAACATTGTGGTGGTGGGGCCGGAGGTGTCAAAATGCCTTAACCATGGCATACGGTCGTGCTTGACCTAGTGTCGAGAGGCTGTAGGACACGTAGGAACCGGCGTGCGGTAGCATAGTCGTGTGTGCAAATATGGCAGTTCTAGAGCGGTGGAGCCATGGTTAAGGGCCATTCGGGTTCTTGGGCAGCAACAAATGCTGTGGTCGAGAGGCCAGCGGTGTCAAAATGCCTTAACCATAGTGCATGGGCGTGCTTGACTTGGTGCGAGGAGCCGTAGGATGCGCAGGAACCGGCCGTGCGGCAGCAAAGTCGTGTGTGCAAATATGGCAGTTCTAGAGCCGTGGAGCCGAGGTTAAGTGCCGTTCAGGCTCTCGAGTGACGGCAAATGCTATGGTAGAGAGGCCAGAGGTGTCAAAATGCCTTAACCATGGTGTACAGGCATGCTTGACTCAGAGCCGGGAGCCATAAAATGCGTTGGAACCGACCGTGCGGCAGCATGGTCGAGTGTGCAAATATGGCAGTTTTGGAGCCGTGGAGGCATGGTTAAGGGCCCTTCGGGCTCTCGGGTGATGGAAAACTCTATGGTGGAGAGGTGAGAGGCATCAAAATGGCTTAACCATGGTGTACGGGCGTGCTTGACCCGGTGCGAGAGCCATAGGATGCACGGGATCCGGCCGTGCGGCGGCACGGTCGTGTGTGCAATTATGGATGCAGGTCGTGGAGCTGTAGTTAAGGGCCGTTCGGGCTCTCGGGTGATGACAAACATTGTGGTGGTGAGGCCGGAGGCATCAAAATGCCTTAACCATGGCATACGGTCATGCTTGACCTAGTGTCAAGAGCTATAGGACACGCACGAACCGGTGTGCGGTAGCATATTCGTGTGTGCAAATATGGCGGTTCTAGAGCTGTGGAGCCATGGTTAAGGGCCATTCGGGTTCTCGAGGCGGCAACAAACGCTGTGGTGGAGAGGCTAGAGGTGTCAAAATGCCTTAACCATGGCGTACGGGCATGCTTGACTCGGTGCCGGGAGCCATAGGATGCGTTGGAAGGCCCGGCCGTGCGGCGGCATGGTCGTGTGTGCAAATATGGCGGTTACGGAGCCGTGGAGCCAAGGTTAAGGGCCGTTCGGGCTCTCGGCGATGGAAAATGCTATGGTAGAGAGGCTAGAGGTGTCAAAATGCCTTAACCATGGCGTACGGGCATGCTTGACTCGGTGCGGAGAGCCATAGGATGCGTTGGAACCGGCCGTGCGGCGGCATGGTCGTGTGTGCAAATATGGCGGTTTTGCGGCCGTGGAGGCTGTGGTTAAGGGCCCTTCGGGCTCTCGGGTGATGAAAAACTCTATGGTGGAGAGGTGAGAGGCATCAAAATGGCTTAACCATGGCGTACGGGCGTGCTTGACCCGTGCCGAGAGCCATAGGATGCACGGGGATCCGGGCTGTGCGGCGGCACGGTCGTGTGTGCAATTATGGATGTTCGGAGTCGTGGAGCTATAGTTAAGGGCCGTTCGGGCTCTCGGGTGATGACAAATATTGTGGTGGTGAGGCCGGGGCGTCAAAATGCCTTAACCATGGCATACGGTCGTGCTTGACCTAGTGTCGAGAGCTATAGGACATGCGAGGAAGCGGGCGTGTGCGGTAGCATAGTCGTGTGTGCAAATATGGCGGTTCTAGAGCTGTGGAGCCATGGTTAAGGGCCATTCGGGTTCTCGGGCGGTAATAAACGCTGTGGTGGAGAGGCCAAAGGTGTTAAAATGCCTTAACCATGGTGCATGGGCGTGCTTGACTTGGTGCGAGGAGCCGTAGGACACATAGGAACCGGCCGTGCGCGGCAAAGTCGTGTGTGCAAATATGGCGGTTACGGAGCCGTGGAGCCGAGGTTAAGGGCCGTTCGGGCTCTCGGCGATGACAAATGCTATGGTTGAGAGGCCGGAGGTGTCAAAATGCCTTACCCATGGCGTACGGGCTTGCTTGACTCGGTGCGGGAGCCATAGGATGCGTTGGAACCGACCATGCGGCGGCATGGTCGTGTGTGCAAATGTGGCGGTTTTTTGTCGTGGAGCCATGGTTAAGGGCCCTTCGGGCTCTCGGGTGATGGAAAACTCTATGGTGGAGAGGTGAGAGGCATCAAAATGGCTTAACCATGGCGTACGGGTGTGCTTGAACCGGTGCGAGAGCCGTAGGATGCACGGGGATCCGGCCGTGCGCCGGCACGGTCGTGTGTGCAATTATGGATGTTACGGAGTCATGGAGCTATAGTTAAGGGCCGTTCGGGCTCTCGGGTGATGACAAACATTGTGGTGGTGGGGCTAGAGGTGTCAAAATGCCTTAACCATGGCATACGGTCGTGCTTGACCTAGTGTCGAGAGCTGTAGGACACGTAGGAAACTGTCTGTGCGGTAGCATAGTCGTGTGTGCAAATATGGCAGTTCTAGAGCGGTGGAGCCATGGTTAAGGGCCATTCGGGTTCTTGGGCGGCAACAAATGCTGTGGTCGAGAGGCCGGCGGTGTCAAAACGCCTTAACCATAGTGCATGGGCGTGCTTGACTTGGTGCGAGGAGCCGTAGGATGCGCGAGGAACCGGCCGTGCGGCGGCAAAGTCGTGTGTGCAAATATGGCGGTTCGGAGCCGTGGAGCCGAGGTTAAGTGCCGTTCGGGCTCTCGAGTGATGGCAAACGCTATGGTAGAGAGGCCGGAGGTGTCAAAATGCCTTAACCATGGCGTACGGGCATGCTTGACTCGAGCCGGGAGCCATAAAATGCGTTGGAACCGGCCGTGCGGCGGCATGGTCGAGTGTGCAAATATGGCGGTTTTGGAGCCGTGGAGGCATGGTTAAGGGCCCTTCGGGCTCTCGGGTGATGGAAAACTCTATGGTGGAGAGGTGAGAGGCATCAAAATGGCTTAACCATGGCGTACGGGCGTGCTTGACCCGGTGCCGAGAGCCATAGGATGCACGGGATCCGGCCGTGCGGCGGCACGGTCGTGTGTGCAATTATGGATGTTCAGAGTCATGGAGCTATAGTTAAGGGTCGTTCAAGCTCTCGGGTGATGACAAACATTGTGGTGGTGAGGCCGGAGGCATCAAACGCCTTAACCATGGCATACGGTCATGCTTGACCTAGTGTCAAGAGCTGTAGGACACGCACGAACCGGTGTGCGGTAGCATATTCGTGTGTGCAAATATGGCGGTTCTAGAGCTGTGGAGCCATGGTTAAGGGCCATTCGGGTTCTCGGCGGCAACAAACGCTATGGTGGAGAGGCTAGAGGTGTCAAAATGCCTTAACCATGGCGTACGGGCATGCTTGACTCGGTGCCGGGAGCCATAGGATGCGTTGGGCCCGGCCGTGCGGCGGCATGGTCGTGTGTGCAAATATGGCGGTTCGGAGCCGTGGAGCCAAGGTTAAGGGCCGTTCGGGCTCTCGGCGATGGCAAACGCTATGGTAGAGAGGCCGAGAGGTGTCAAAATGCCTTAACCATGGCGTACGGGATGCTTGACTCGTGTCTTGAGAGCCATAGGATGCGTTGGAACCGACCGTGCGGCAGCATGGTCGTGTGTGCAAATATGGCGGTTTTGCGGCCGTGGAGGCGTGGTTAAGGGCCCTTCGGGCTCTCGGGTGATGAAAAACTCTATGGTGGAGAGGTGAGAGGCATCAAAATGGCTTAACCATGGCGTACGGGCATGCTTGACCCGGTGCCGAGAGCCGTAGGATGCACGGGATCCGGCGTGCGGCGGCACGGTCGTGTGTGCAATTATGGATGTTACGGAGGTCGTGGAGCTATAGTTAAGGGCCGTTCGGGCTCTCGGGTGATGACAAATATTGTGGTGGTGAGGCCGAGGCGTCAAAATGCCTTAACCATGGCATACGGTCGTGCTTGACCTAGTGTCGAGAGCTATAGGACATGCGGGAACCGTTTGTGCGGTAGCATAGTCGTGTGTGCAAATATGGCGGTTCTAGAGTTTGTGGAGCCATGGTTAAGGGCCATTTGGGTTCTCGGGCGGTAATAAACGCTGTGGTGGAGAGGCCAAAGGTGTTAAAATGCCTTAACCATGGTGCATGGGCGTGCTTGACTTGGTGCGAGGAGCCGTAGGACGCATAGGAACCGGCCGTGCGGCAGCAAAGTCGTGTGTGCAAATATGGCGGTTACGGAGCCGTGGAGCCGAGGTTAAGGGCCGTTCGGGCTCTCGGCGATGACAAACGCTATGGTAGAGAGGCCGAGAGGTGTCAAAATGCCTTAACCATGGCGTACGGGCTTGCTTGACTCGGTGCCGGGAGCCATAGGGACGCGTTGGAACCGACCATGCGGCGGCATGGTCGTGTGTGCAAATGTGGCGGTTTTTTGCGCCGTGGAGCCATGGTTAAGGGCCCTTCAGGCTCTCGGGTGATGGAAAACTCTATGGTGGAGAGGTGAGAGGCATCAAAATGGCTTAACCATGGCGTATGTGTGTGCTTGAACCGGTGCCGAGGGCCGTAGGATGCACAGGATCCGGCCGTGCGCCAGCAAAGTCGTGTGTTCAATTATGGATGTTCTGGAGTCATGGAGCTATAGTTAAGGGCCGTTCGGGCTCTTGGGTGATGACAAACATTGTCGTGGTGGGGCCAGAGGTGTCAAAACACCTTAACCATGGCATATGGTCGTGCTTGACCTAGTGTCGAGAGGTTTGTAGGACACGTAGGAACCATTTGTGTGGTAGCATAGTCGTGTGTGCAAATATGGCGGTTCTAGAGCGGTGGAGCCATGGTTAAGGGCCATTCGGGTTCTTGGGTGGCAACAAATGCTGTGGTCGAGAGGCCAGCGGTGTCAAAACGAGTGCATGGGCATGCTTGACTTGGTGCGAGGAGCCGTTGGATGCGCGGGGAACCGGCCGTGCGGCGGCAAATTCGTGTGTGCAAATATGGCGGTTACGGAGCCGTGGAGCCGAGGTTAAGTGCCGTTCGGGCTCTCGAGTGATGGCAAACGCTATGGTAGAGAGGCCGGAGGTGTCAAAATGCCTTAACCATGGCGTACGGGCATGCTTGACTCGAGCCGGGAGCCATAAAATGCGTTGGAACCGGCCGTGCGGCGGCATGGTCGAGTGTGCAAATATGGCATGTTTGGAGCCGTGGAGGCATGGTTAAGGGCCCTTCAGGCTCTCAGGTGGTGGAAAACTCTATGGTGGAGAGGTGAGAGGCATCAAAATGGCTTAACCATGGCGTACAGGCGTGCTTGACCCGGTGCCGAGAGCCATAGGATGCACGGGGATCCGGCCGTGCGGCGGCACGGTCGTGTGTGCAATTATGGATGTTACGGAGTCGTGGAGCTGTAGTTAAGGGCCGTTCGGGCTCTCGGGTGATGACAAACATTGTGGTGGTGAGGCCGGAGGCATCAAAACGCCTTAACCATGGCATACGGTAATGCTTGACCCGGTGTCAAGAGGCTGTAGGACACGCACGAACCATTTGTGCGGTAGCATATTCGTGTGTGCAAATATGGTAGTTCTAGAGCTGTGGAGCCATGGTTAAGGGCCATTCGGGTTCTCGGTGGCAACAAACGCTGTGGTGGAGAGGCTAGAGGTGTCAAAATGCCTTAACCATGGTGTACGGGCATGCTTGACTCGGTGCCGGGAGCCATAGGATGCGTTGGGCCCGGCCGTGCGGCGGCATGGTCGTGTGTGCAAATATGGCGGTTCGGAACCGTGGAGCCAAGGTTAAGGGCCGTTCGGGCTCTCGGCGATGGCAAACGCTATGGTAGAGAGGCCGGAGGTGTCAAAATGCCTTAACCATGGCGTATGGGCATGCTTGACTCGGTGCCGAGAGCCATAGGATGCGTTGGAACCGGCCGTGCGGCGGCATGGTCGTGTGTGCAAATATGGCGGTTTTGCGGCCGTGGAGGCTGTGGTTAAGGGCCCTTCGGGCTCTCGGGTGATGAAAAACTCTATGGTGGAGAGGTGAGAGGCATCAAAATGGCTTAACCATGGCGTACGGGCGTGCTTGACCCGGTGCCGAGAGCCGTAGGATGCACGGGATCCGGGCGTGCGGCGGCACGGTCGTGTGTGCAATTATGGATGTTCGGAGTCGTGGAGCTATAGTTAAGGGCCGTTCGGGCTCTCGGGTGATGACAAATATTGTGGTGGTGAGGCCGGGCGTCAAAACGCCTTAACCATGGCATACGGTCGTGCTTGACCTAGTGTCGAGAGCTATAGGACATGCAGGAGGCGGTTTGTGCGGTAGCATAGTCGTGTGTGCAAATATGGCAGTTCTAGAGTTTGTGGAGCCATGGTTAAGGGCCATTCGGGTTCTCGGGCGGTAATAAATGCTGTGGTGGAGAGGCCAAAGGTGTTAAAACGCCTTAACCATGGTGCATGGGCGTGCTTGACTTGGTGCGAGGAGCCGTAGGACGCATAGGAACCGGCCGTGCGGCAGCAAAGCTTCTCCAAGTTGCATCAGATATCTGCTGATATGCTCAATGGTACTGGTGTCATCCTGACCAGAGAACTTGGTCAAATCCGTTGGTGGCTTAACTCTTGGTGGAAGAGCTACCCTATTGTACCACTACGGGAAAGGAGATTTGTATGCATATGTCGATGCTTTGGTTTCGGGCCGAATTGATTACGCATCATATCGGCCATTCGCTTAGGAGGACATCATTTGCATCTTGCGCTCCTGTCTCCTAGAAGGTACTCTGATGCACTCTGTATCCGGATTTGGCAAAGCACTCGAGCACTATAATCGGTAAATTCACTTGTACCCATCTCCATAGATACTCTTACGCAATCTATTTGCCTTTGGGGAGATCTTGTAAGCGAGATGCGGGTATATCTGTTGTTGCACCAAAAGTTACTTGACCATGAGTTTCTTGCTCGGTCATGGGAGGCTTTTCCTTTTCATCATAAACAGCCCCGTCCTTGCTAGTGCCGATTATCTCTCCTCCTCCAGTTGACTTCCATGAAGGCTCTTTGAGTGTTGAAGAACAACTTTGGTCGAGAAAACTCTCCAAATCTTTCTTCAAAGCGCTTGTCAATTGCTTTGGACCAAAAGTATCAACCATGATTTTGCGGAAGGTGCCCGGAAAAGGCTGTGTTGTGATTCAACATAGTGTCTCCCACAGCTTTGTAAATGACTCCAACTACCTTCTGCATCTCCTCCTCGTCAGTAACATTAGACTGACCAGCGAGAAGAACTCGTGGCAGTGATTGCTTGACGATCACTCTGCCACTCTTGTTCTTGGAAAAAGACATCAGACATTTCTGCTGATACTGTTCCATTGCTTGCTCTACCATCTGGCGTTGCTCTGGCTGCAGCTCATCCATGGTCACGTTCGGAACGTGACTGTTGTCAATTTCCGATCCCATCCTAGACTGAGAAGTGGTCCCACCGGGCGTGCCAAAAAGTGTGTTGACACAAAATGTGGCGCACTGTGTCTCACACACAGCAAGCCGGAAAGCCGAAAGCGTGCCAGTCGATTTGACTTGAAAGTCGACAAGGGATAAAATGGTAAGATCATAACTGGAACATGCTGGGTGAGACTAGACAGTTCCATCTTTATGGCCCTGAAGCCACTTACGATGACACATAGCTATAGAAGCTATCTGCCAACAAGTTTGCAATTCATTCGGCTAATATGATATGGTGACATGAATAAAGGCTGAGCTGCCGAATGCGTGTAAACGAAGACATGTTTGAACAAGATTAAATCATCAAGGCATATCAAACTACATCTCGGGTTTAAAGCATCATCAAGCACTAATAATTAAGGATAAGTAACTTATAAATATAAATCTACTAAACAACACATGCATAGGCTACTCCAACTAGTACGCCGCACGTCTAGCCTTCATAAACCCGTCGAGCATAAACCCAAGCAAGCTAATCCACCGCATGATACCACTCGCTATGAATTTACACCACCCCTTCTTGCGAGATCAATCCACCGCATGATACAATCTAACGAGTAAATAGCTAAAAGCACGTAATTACCTAACGAGATCTATAAATACTCGCTACATGTATAAGCATAACCGTATCGGCAAGATTGCCGAATCGGGGTCCATGAAGAAGGAACAAACAAGTAACATGTAAAAGGAACCTATCAGATTAAACCGATCTCTAGTCCACGGATGACTAGCTCTAGAGTAACCCAAAGACTGCATCGCCGCACGGTACCCGGTCTGTCAAGGCTTATCTACATCTAATGTGAATGAACCCACAACACGTGACAATCTAGATCGATCTAATTCGGCTATATGAAATTGATCTACTTGATATCGAATAAACATGAGATTATGACCAAAAAGCCGAAAAGAGCATCAATCTAGATTGGGCAAAAGAGTGTTGCAAATAAATAAACATTAAATAAAACATGCAACACGTGATAACTTAATGAATCTATTAGATCTTGCCAAATCTAAGAGAGCCGATAACTGTCTTTACTCATGTCTTAATCCGCCGCACGATACAAGGCACAAGCAAAAACTTCCCATCATTAAGCTTAAATCCGCCGCACGATACTAAGCAAAATGGATGAGACTACTTGCATCATAATCTAAATCCGCCGCACGATACTAGACATGATAGCAAGGTTGCCGGGACTTACGGAGGTCGACGGATCGATTGGCCCTCTCGAAGAACTCGACGACACGACTAAAAGGACTCAAAGGGTGGCACGTAGCCGGTTGTATTGATTTGGTTGTGAACCCTTATTACAATGGTCGAGGGTTTATATTTATACCCTGGACAAAATCTGAGTCCTAAGTGCTTACGAACTATCTAAACAAAATTGGAAAGATACAAATATGTTAATTCTAACCATAATCGGAGTCCTTGACTATCACGAGTCCTTCCCTTTAAGTCGACTTCCTCTTTCCTTCTTTTGCCTTCAAATGAAGCCGATCATTTGCCGAACAATCGGAAATTAGCCGACCGCATATGTATTTGCCGAATCGCCCTCTCTGCTGCTCGTAGGCCCACCTGTCATATCCCTGACCAAATTCTGGTGTTAACACATGCCCCTCAATTTCGAGATAAAAGGGTTTTATTTCGAAATTGACTATCAGTGCCCTTCGCCTAGGTCAGCACCGCCGACGCCCGCAGCCGCCATTTGAGATCTGTGCTTACTACTGTCTTCAATGGCGACGGAGACTTCAACCAGCTCCATCATGGCAACAGGAACTCAAGAGGAGCTTCTAGAGGTAACCCTACTCGTATCACCCATTCGGCAATTCTCTTGAATTAGTTCTCAAATGTGTTCTTGATTTATTCGCTCTCACCTCTTCTAAAGGAAATGAAGAACGAGATTTTGATTTCCAATCTTGCTCATCTGGGTCATTTTTCCTTGGTCCAATGGGAGACCCCAATCCGAGGGATTTTATTGAAAAGGAAACTTTGAGGATCCCATTCAAATCGGGACTGCCCCCCAAACAGGTGGCCGAACACTTTCAAAACTTGGCCCCTTCCCTCAATCACGGGATGGCGTGATTGGTACCGTAGGATGCGGTCTAAGAATAGTGACTTACGGGAATCACAAGATATTCAAGCCTTTGCTTGGAGCTTTCTTTAGGCGACATGCCAAGGAATGATTCCCTCGATAGCCGCTTCTCACTTTTGGTCGATGCCATCAATGCATTCATCTTTGGTCACGGCCCAATGTCAATTACTTTATCGAGATATCTTCATGATGACCGGACTAAACATAACCAAGCCAACATACCCTTTCAAATTCAAAGGCACCGGTACACAAAGGTCGGTCAATCGGGAGGAGGTTGGACCAAATATATTCGGGCTTATGCCTCGGCAGCCTTGTATCGATAAAGAATACGGGGCTTTCATGAACATGTGGTTTGTGCGAGATTCATTTTACGTGGCAAATCCAATGAGCCCAGTTTGAATCACATAGTGATGGTGAAGATCTAGCTACGAGGTAAATTGATCCCTTTGGGCAAGTATCTCTTAGGAGCGGTTTACCACATGATGCATCGGATCCTTTGCTTAAATGCGTGGCCGGTGAAATCTCTGTGTCAATGGCCCGTGGTGGCTTGTCCAAATGTGGCTGCTTGTATATGCATCGAGATAGTTTCGGTTGACCTCCATAACCTGAATTTTCCTTCAATCAACTATCTTGAAGGTGAGGATCCCGAGATATAAATCTGTCGGACATATGGGGAAGCTGCATCTTCCATTGTCATTGATCTAGACCTTGGCCACCTTTTTAAGATCTTCTACAAGGGATTCAACCACGTAATCTGGTTTCCCTACAGAGAGAATGAAAATTTAACTCTCCCCTATAGATTTAGCTATGAAATTTGGGCTGCATAGATGATGATTCCGGGGATATTTTTAATTCTTTCATCGGGCCCTGTGCTCTAGCAGAATTTCATCACGGCCGGTGATAAGTTCAACTTATGAATTTTACAACCCAAACATGGTTGCCGAGGCAGCTCGGACTTGGTCAATTGCCCCCAAGGCCATATTTTTCAAGCATCATCGGACCCGGGAGTCATTGCTGAATATTACGAGGCCAACAAAGTCTTCAATCTTGGATGTAAGCTTCCGGTATATGAACCTAATCCCCTGGTGATAATTGAAGCTGCTCATCCCTCATTCACTCTTTGGTGGCAAGAATAGCATTCTCACATTTTTAGAGCACAAGTCCATCCTCTATGCCAAGTTTTAATGCCCTCATTCACTTCTGATGATGAGGTACACTCTTATAGCCACCTTTCATTTCATGTCTGCTCTGTTTCTAAACATCCTTTTGAACGGGACAATGCTCCTCCAAGTCCTCCGAGGTTCAATACGGCAACCCGGCCCTAATCTTTTGCTCTGGGGCATGATGCTCCAAGTTTAGCGGTTTTTAACAAAACACACTGCCGATGACACGGTGCTCTGAAGGACCTTAAAAGAAAACTCCTTCCTCCCCATCAAGGACACTTGCCATTCCCAAGAAAACAAGATCAAAGAAAGCTAAGCCACTCCCTCGGGTATGAATGCTTTTGATCCCTTATTTTCCATCTGCAAATGTATTTGCATTTATCACTTTCTTTCAACAAGTACGGGCCAACCCTCAAAGTCTGGCGGGGTAGTGATCTTGGAAAACTCTCCTGGAGCCTCTCTTGGTCAAGCGAGACGCCAATGAGCCTACTAGCGGTCTTGGTATGCATCGGGCGAGATGACCAAGCGGGTGAACAAGGAGAAGCGGCGAAGAAATTCCTTCTCATCGGGTTGATGAACAAATAGAAACGGAAACGAGACATTCCTCTTCATCGGCCCGGGAGAAGCAACGAGATAAAATTCTTCTTCAAGATGTACCGGATTCAACACCTTCGGCAATTCAAGATATATCAACAAGTCATGACACTTGCTATCCATGAAGCGGCAAGCTGTATCGATCATTCAAAGTCTTGATGCTACTCAGGAGGCTATTGATCAGGTTTTTGCCGAAGAGGTATTATCTTGATCTTTCTCAGTCATTCCCTATTTGAATTAAGTCATTCGGCTAATAAATTTTCTTCTGTCATCAGGGCACTGCTCTTCAACAGGCCAGTTTTCCCTCATTGCTGAAGAATTTGCCGATGATGATGAAATCTCCTCTAATCGGCAATTATCATCAGAGAGTCAGGCTAAACTGAAAGACGTAATCTCATTCTTAGAGAAGGACATTGTTGATTTGACTCGAGAATTTGACAAGATAAGGGAAATAGCAGAGCCAATTGGCCAAGAGCTCCCTTCTGATCTTAAGGATGCCATAAACGCCTTGTCCCACCTTGATGACCACTTTCTTGTTGTCAAGAGAGCATACAAAAATACATCGACAAGGCTGTTTTGGAAACCGACAAGGCAACCGAGAGAACAACAAGTTAAGGAGCTCTACTCGAATTCAAGTCGGCCAAACGAGTCTTGGGACACCTTGGAACCGAAGTGCGAGTATGAGAGATGAGAGGATCAAACTGGCAGCTCAGTTGGCTCAATTGGATGCCAACATTCAATCTCATGAGGCCAAACTTGCTACTCTGCCACCTCTTGATTCGGCTAAGTCCAAAATAAGCTCTCTCATCAGAGAGACCAAGCAGATCAAGAGCAGGCTACTGCAGATCCAAAATTCTGAAGTTGAAGACAAGAGAGCCCTTGACGAGGTCAACAGAATAAAGACTGATGCCCTGAATATCATTAACTCTTATTTGAATGTATAGATGCTTGGGTTGTACTTGAAGATGTAGACATTTAGGTCGGCCTGTCATATTTGAAAACAATTCCCTTTCTACGGAAAATAGATAATCTTCATTTTCTCTTTTCTTATTTGCTTCCGTTGTTATTCGGCTTTTCCAATCACGATTTGTACTCATTGATGTGTGTATTAGCCGAACGTTCTTTTGCCGCCCCAAGTGCTTGCTTTAGCCGAATAGCCCTCGTCGGCTATTTAGCCGACCGAACGTATGGTAAGCGAATCGCCGGTAGTGATGGGCTCGGCCCAACTCAACGTCGGCCCATAGGTGCGGAAAACCCTATCTTGTCGCTTGGCTTTCCCGTAGTCTCGCCACGGCTCCCATCGTTCATAAATAGGACCAGTTGGCTCCCACCATCATCACATCCAAGCACAAGCAGTTGCTATCATCTCTTCCACTTCCTCTTCCACCCCAATCTCAAAAAACCCTCACCACCACCGATGGCAAGCGGCGGCGACCATGGCAAGCGTCCAGCCCAGGACAAGGCGGAGGGAAGCAGCAACCGGCGCCGGCGGTGAGATCTTCAACCTTTTGAGTTTTGCTACTTGATAGTTTTTACCCGATCTAAGTCTCTGCCCCCTTGTGGTTGTTTATCTTCTTGATCCGTTTCAGGGCCGTCGGGAACACCGGCGACTATGTCGCCAATTTCCGGAGGCACACCGCCCCGGCTCGCGCTCCGGCCTCGGCACGCCTCCGCTCCCGCTCCGCGGACGTGGCGGAGGGAAGCAACCGCGGCGGCCATCGCTGCGATAAGGAGACAACTTCTCCATCTTGTTTGCGGTTTCTTCTTATTTAGCCGATCTTGATTGCACCTTGTTTGTAGAACGGCGAGGATCGGCACCGGCAAATGGCGTTTCTGGCGCCGGCCGCGGCGTTCGCGCACCTGCCCCTACGCCGGCTCCGGCTCCGGCCCGGCTCCTGCTCTGCTCCGCGCCGGCACGCCTTGGCCGGGGTCCTCTTCTTCGTACCGCCCTATATGGGATAGGAACAATGAGGAGATCCGGCGTACACCCGCTACGACACCGGGTACCTCCGTGAGAGGGACGAGGCACTGGCGCTTCTTGGTGAAGAAACCAAGAAGTTCGGGATCGCCAGTGGAGTGGAAGGATACACGCCCGGCGAGATGACCGCGACCATCACCGTATTTGTCCTTCTACCATTGCGTGATTTCCGTCATTCTTGACCTGTTTACTCACCATCTGTCTTGTTTTCCTTTACGAGACCTCAACGCGGAGAGCTGGACCGCCCCTGAGGTTGGCGGCGCGGCGTGGCCAATCATGTGAACGCCCGGGGGCGACCGTGGCGAGATCGCCTCGGCGGTGCACAGTCGGATCGACCGAGGTTGCCCTTCACGGCGTGCGCCTCGGCACCGCGCTCGGCTGGTGGGGATGTCGTCTGGGACCGGGGACGACTACGCTCCGATGCCGGCCGACTTCCGGGCGGGCTTCCCCATGAGGTCGATGGCATCGAGGGCCTCGGCCACGTACGATGACCACGCCGACGCCATGGCCAACGCCACCAACCCGAAGTCCGTCCTCAACAAGCTCTTCACCGAGGAAGAGGAGTAGCTTGTATTAGGGCCGGCGCGGGTTGTAATAAAAAATTTTAATGAAGAATGTTGGTCTCCTCCTTGCTCTCGCTTGTCTTTAGCGCAATGGTGCTTTAGCAATCGTGTTTGTTCTTGCGAACTTCTTTCAATCCTTAGTTAGAATTCGTACGCAACATTCTTCCCGAACGAAATTTTCCCGAACGCATAACGTCGTCTTAGCCGATTAGATCTTGGCACTTTGCTCCATGATTTGACATTTTGTAGCATAGCTCTTCAATTCCCTTTATCTTCTCCCGATAAACCTACGGTGATAGATAAAACTGTTCATTTATATTCTAAAAAATTTGGCTAAAGGCGATACAAGCTGCATCGGCTATTTACATTACGAAAGACGATACACACGATATCGGCTATTTTTGCACTAGAGGCGATACAATAATATCGGCTACTTTTTCCAACCTCTTTCCCTTATTCGAAGGCGATTTTTACTTAATCGGCTATATCATATTCAAGTCATGTCCCGATTAAGATCCAACTTCAACACTTGGATAAAACTTCTTAAGGTATACGCCATTGATGCCTCTAGTAAGCTCTTCTCAGATAGCGTTTTCAACATATATGCATTACCAGTGCACAGCGACAACCCGAAAAGGTCCCTCCCAATTCGGAGACCACTTGCTGAATGTTTTGTCTTTGGTACAACCGGCAATATTGTTTTCCAAACCAAGTCTCCTTCTGCGAATTGCTTCACTTTGACCTTCTTGTTGTAATATTTGGCAACATGCATTTTATTCTTCTCAATGTTTTCCAAGGCCTTGAGACGTATCAAATGTAAATCTTCTAATTCATCCATCATCAAATCCTTATAATCTTTTTCTGTCAAGTCCCTTTGCAACTCGACTCTTCTTGATCCCGATTGCAACTCCCAGGGCGTTATAGCATTATGCCCATAAACCAATTCATATGGAGATGCTTGTGTGGACCCATGGCAAGCCATTCGGTAAGCCCATAATGCTTCATTAAGGACCAAGTGCCACTTCCTTGGCTTCTCATTGATCTTCTTTTGGATGATCTTGATCAAGATCTTATTTGATGCCTCTGCTTGGCCATTAGCCTGTGCATAATAAGGGGAAGAATTATACAACCTTATTCCCATGCTTTTGGCAAAGTCACAAAACTCTGAGGAAGTGAACCGAGTCCCTTGATCGGTTGTTATGGTTTGTGGGATCCCAAATCTATGAATTATATGCTCTTTGACAAAGTGACCATATTCTCGACGTAAGCTGTTTTCAAAGGGATAGCTTCAACCCACTTGGTAAAATAATCGGTAGCTAATAATACAAACTTGTGTCCTTTCTTGGATGGAGGATTAATCTGTCCAATTAAATCTATGCCCCATCCTCTCGAACGGCCATGGTTTGATTATTGGATTCGGAAGCGATGCGAGTGCTCTTTGAACATTACCAAATATCGACATTCTCGACACCCTTTGTAATATTCAAAGCAATCCTCCAACATAGTCGGGAAGTACCCTGTCCTTCGATTATCCACTTCATTCGGTAAGCCCCCGATGCGCACCACAAACTCCTTCATGTACTTCAAACATAACCTTCTTAGCCTCCTCTTGACTCAAGCACTTGAGCAATACTCCATCTATAGACTTGTAATAAAATTGGCTATCAAGAAGCACAAACTTGAGAGCTTTATACACGAGCTTTCGGAAACCCTACGAGATGGATCTTTCGGATAAGCGACAATAACGCTTCTCCAGTCATTGTCTACGATCACAATTGAAGGCACTTTGTTCTATTGCAAAAATCTCATGATTTTCCCGATATCCCAGGTCGCTTGAGCTAATTTATTTGCTTCTCCATTGTGCTCTCTGGGTATATGATGCAAAGTGACTGCGAAAAGCTTTTCGAAGTTCCCTACCTTGTTCATGGTACCCTTGCGGTACATCATTTTTGCATTCATATTGTCCTATCAAGCTGATTGATTACCAATTAGAATCACCAAATATCTCAACACAATGACCTTCACTTCTATTAACGGTCGAAGCCCTCTAAGCAAAGCCTCATACTCGCTTGATTGTTAGTGACGGGATATTTAATTGAAAAAGCAAACTCAAATGTTTTCCACGTGGGGATACCAAAAGAATACCAGCACCACCACCTTTGTCACATGATGATCCATCAAAAAATAATGCCCATGGGGCAATGTTAACCATATCACGAGATAAATCACGATGTTGAGTAATAAAATCGGCAATTACTGTCCTTTCCTTGCTTTTGCCGACTCATACTTTAAATTAAACTCGACGGTGCTAATACCCATTTGCCGATTCTTCCATTTAAAATCGGCATTGACAACATGTGTTTAATTACATCAAAACTAGATATCACCACACATTCGGCATTTAACAAATAGTGCTGAAATTTGGTGCATGAGTAATAAACACACAAACGAGTTTTTCTATAGCCGAATACCTTGTTTCGGGGTCTAGCGGTTTTCGGCTAAGGTAAGCTATTACCCTCTCTTTTCCATCAAACTCTTGCATAAGGGCCGATCCTATTGTTAGGCTATCGGCCGCCACATACGATTTGAAAGGCTTCTCAAGTTGTGGAGGTACCAACTTGGTGGTGCCTTCATATATTGCTTGATCTCATCAAAAGCCTTTTGCTGTATGTCACCCCAGACAAATTTCTGATCCTTCTTGAGCTTCAACAATGGAGAGAAAGGCAACACTCTTTCTGATAAATTAGATATGATCTTCTCACAAAGTTGATCTTGCCCAGCAATGATTGCAACTCTGTAAGGTTAGTTGGGGGCACAATTTTGTCTATTGCCTCCATGCTCTTTTTTCCAACTTCTATCCCTCCTTTGTGAATCAAGAATCCCAAGAACTCACCAGTCGAGACTCCAAAAGCACACTTATTTGGATTCATCTTTAAACCATGTTTCCTTGTGCACTCCAAAGTCTTCCTTAAATCGGCTAAATGTCCTTCATGGTCTACGGATTTGACTACCACATCATCAATGTAAATTTCCACAATTTTGCCGATCAACTCATGAAAGATATAATTCATGGCTCTACGATAAGTTGTACCAAAGCATTTTTCAATCCAAATGTCATAACTCTCCATTCAAATTAACCAATATGGCCAGGACATCTAAATGCGGTTTTTTGCAATATCTTCAACCGCCATAAAAATCTGATTATAGCCAGCATTGCCATCCATAAAACTGATAATTTCATAACCTGTTGCTGCATCTACCAACAAATCGGCAACTGGCATCGGGTATCCATCCATGGGAGTAGCCTTGTTGAGATCTCTAAAATCTATGCATACTCTCATCTTTCCATTCTTTTTGTAGACAGGCACTATATTTGAAATTCAATCTGCATACCTGCATGGCCGAATAAAGTTTGCTTCAATCAGTCTTTCAATTTCTTTCTTTACATCGGCCAATACCTCCTCTTTATATATCTTCCGTGGAGGTTGTTTGAAAGGACAAAATCCAGGTTTTATAGGCAACTTATGCTCAACAATTGATCGATCCAATCCAGGCATCTGTGTAATCCCAAGCAAAACAATATTTAAACTCCTTCAAAGCAACTCTATTAATTTCAATTTATATTCGGGTCTAAATTTGCTTCGATATACATCGGCCTTGACTTTGTGCTATCACCAACATTGATCTCTTCTAGCTTGTCGGCCGACATGAAACCACGACCCGGTTGCCTTTGTTGCCATTGATTGGATTGCCCATTAAAAGTTACTGTCAGAGTCGACTGCTTGGATCGGCTGTTGATCTCTGTCGAACACATTGACAGGACCTTCTTTCCATTTCTTACCCGAAAGGCAGTCTTGTCCATCATATTCCCAATAAGCAGGCTCGGAAGTGGCAACACTTACTGAAACATTTGCTTGAACAACCTCTACATCATCTCCTATCCACTGAATAAGAATTTGATGCATAGTTGAGGGTACATAGCAATTAGCATGGATCCAATCCCTTCCCAGAAGCATGCTATATGCCCCCTTGCCATTAATGACAAAGAAATTAGTGATCAAAGTCTTGGATCCAATCATCGGTTCCACATGTCTTTTGCTCCACGAGTATCGAAGCATTGCCTGCCAAAATCTCTAAGGATCATGTCGATCGCAACAAATCCTCACTTGTCATACCAAGCTTTACGAAAGTAGCATAGGGCATAATATTGATAGCAGCCCCTCCATCAACAAGCATCTTAGTTAAAGGTTTGCCATTGACATATCCCTTCAGGCATAATGGTTTCAGATGACGGTTTTTAACTGGCTTGTCAAAGATTGCTTGCCGAGTCAACACAAGTTGAGCCATCAGGTCTCGGCATTCAGTTTCATCAAAGTCTGAGTATACTTCATCTTGAATTTCTTGATCTTCAGGAGCTCTAAACTCCAATGGGATGAAGAACACCATGTTAGTATTAGCCGAAGGACCCTGTCCATCATCCTTTTTCTTAGGACGCCACAATGGTTTCTTTTCGGCTAATTCCTGCTTCAGCTCTTGATTCCTCAAACGTTGAACTCTTCTCTTCTGGCTTTTCCGCAGACCAGGAGGACACCATTGTCCTCTTTGCCACCTGTATGAACTTTCCTCTACATTATGAATATTGCTATGAGCCCAAGCTTGATCTGCAAATCTTTTCCTCTGATGTACATCAAAATTATTTATTTTTATGCGCCGATCGTCCTCAGGAATCCTTATTCTATGTCTATCATGGACGGGACGGTTGACTCGAGATTGCCTATACTCTGAATATTGATCACTGCATTCAGGGCAATTGTTTTTAGCATGCAACTTCAAGCCTTCATTCCAACAGTGTCCGAAGAAGGAACGGTTCCAATGTGATTTGCTCTTGCTCCCTCATGTGCTCTTCTGTTCTCTTCGGCGCATTTACGCCTCATATCTTCGACGCCCGCCATGAATCTGCGTTCCTCTTCAATGTCTTCTTGCTCCTCATCATACTCCATCTTCTTTTCCCTCCGCCACTTATTCAACAAGTATCGTCTTTGTAACTCGTGCTTTGGCTCGGTGTGTATTCGGCAATTTCCCTTAGCCGCATCGAAGTTTGACCCTTCTCGTTCGGCTATTTACGAACCGTACTTGTTGCACTTCATCCTTGGTAACTTGCCGAGCGGTCATGACACCACTCTCCTTGGCTCTTTCGGAGGTCGAACCTTCATCTTTCCCTTTTCCTGGATTCACTTGGCATCAACCATGCCTATAGAGAAAGAGACCATGTTCTGAGGGAACGGGTTTTTGTCTACTTTCATCTTGCCATCAAATCTCAAGTGTCCATCTTGAATAGTGTTAACACCAGGATTTGGTCAGGAATATGACAGGTGGACCCGCAGACGGCAGAGAGAGGAATTCGGCAAGTGCATATGCGGTCGGCTAATTTCCATGTGTTCGGCAAATGGCCAAGCGGTCGGCAACTGCTTTATTTGAAGGCGGAGAAAGGAAAAAGGAAGCTGATCGAAAAGGGAAGGAGTCGTGATGATCAAGGACTCCGATTATGGATAGAGTTAGCATGTCTTTGTCTTTCCAATTTTGGTTAGATAGTTCGTAAGTGCTTAGGACTCATGTTTTGTCCGGGGTATAAATATAAACCCTCGACCATTGTAATAGGGGTTCACAACCAAATCAATACAACCGGCTACGCGCCACCCTTCGAGTCCTTTAGTCGTGTCGTCGAGTTCTCCGAGAGGGCCAATCGATCCGTCGACCTCCGTAAGTCCCGGCAACCTTGTTATCATGTCTAGTATCGTGCGGCGGATTTAGATGTGATGCAAGTAGTCTCATCCGTTTTGCTTAGTATCGTGCGGCGGATTTAAGCTTAATGATGGGAAGTTTTTGCTTGTGCCTTGTATCGTGCGGCGGATTAAGACATGAGTAAAGATAGTTATCGGCTCTTTTAGATTTGGCAAGATCTAATAGATTCATTAAGTTATCACGTGTTGCATGCTTTATTTAATGTTTAATTATTTGCAACACTCTTTTGCCCAATCTAGATTGATACTCTTTCGGCTTGTTGATCGTTCCTTTCATGCTTATTCAATACCGAGTAGATCAAGCTCATATAGCCGAATTAGATCGATCTAGATTGTTACATGTTGCGGGTTCATTCACGTTATATGTAGATAAGCCTTGACAGACGGGTACCGTGCGTGCGGATGCAGGTCTTTGGGTTACTCTAGAGCTAGTCATCCGGTGGACTAGAGATCGGTTTAATCGATAGGCTCCTTTTACATGTTGCTTGTTTGTTCCTTCTTCATGGACCCGATTCGGCAATCTTGCCGATACGGTTATGCTTATACATGTAGCAAGTATCTATAGATCTGTTAGATAATTATATGCTTTTAGCTCTTTATTGCTAGATTGTATCATGCGGTGGATTGATCTAGTAGCAAGGAGTGGTGTAAATTCATAGTGAGTGGTATCATGCGGTGGATTAGCTTGCTTGGGTTTATGCTCGACGGGTTTATGAAGGCTAGACGTGCGGCGAGACTAGTTGGAGTAGCCTATGCATGTGTTGTTTAGTAGATTTATATTTATAAGTTACTTATTCTTAATTTTTAGTGCTTAAAGATGCTTTAAACATGAGATGTAGTTTGATATGCTTCAATGATTTAATCTTGTTCAAACATGTCTTCATTTACTTGTATTCGGCTAGTTTGTTACGTTTACATCGGTTATGTTACTTTAGCCGAATGAACCGCATCCGTTGGCGATAGCTTCCATAGCTATGTGTCGTCGTAAGTGGCTTCGGGGCCGTAAAGATGGAACCGCCTGGGTCTCACCAAAGACGTTCCGGTTATGATCTTACCGTTTTATCCCTTGTCGATTTTCAGGTCAAATCGACGGCACGCCACCGGATTCGACGCCGGCACCCGATTGAAGCTAGGCTTTCCGGCTTGCCGTGTGTGAGACGGGGTGGTCACATTTTGCGTCAACACACTTTTTGGCACGCCCGGTGGGACAACTTCTCAATATAAGATGGGATCGGAAATTGACAACAATCACGTTCGAACGTGACCATGGACGAGCCGCGCGAGCAACGCCGATGGTGGAGCAAGCAATGGAACAATTTCAGCAGAAATGTCGATGTCCTTTTCCAAGAACAAGAGTGGCGAGTGATGATCAAGCAAGCACCGCCACGAGTTCTTCTCGCCGGTCGATCGATGTTACCGACGAGGAGGAGATGCAGAGGGTAGTTGGAGCCATCTACAAAGCCGTAGGAGACACTATGTTGAATCACAACACAGCTTTTCCGGGCACCTTCCGCAAAATCATGGCTGAAACTTTTGGTCCGGCGGTTGACAAACGATTTGAAGCAAGATTTGGAGAGCTTCTTTGGGCCGTGTACTTCAACACTCGGCAATCTTCGGGGAAGTCAACTGGAGGAGAAGAGATAATCGGTACAAGCAAAGATGGAGCTATTCATGATGGAAAAGAGAAGCCTCCGTGACCGAGCAGCAAACTCATGGTCGTAGCTTTTGGTGCGACAAATGATATACCGCATCTCGCTATAAGATTTCTCCAAAGTAGCAAACAGATTGAGAAGAGTGTCTATGGAGATGGGTATAGTGAATTCACGATTACGATGCTCGGATGCTTTGCCGAATCCGGGATACAGGAGTGCATCGGGAGTGCCTTCTAGGAGACAGGAGCAAAAGATGCAAATGATGAGCTCCTAAAGCGAGAATGGCCGATATGATGCGAATCAATTCGGCTCGAAACCAAAGCATCGACATATGCATACAAATCTCCTTTCCTGAATGGTACAATAGGGTAGCTCTTCCACCAAGAGTTAAACCACCAACGGATTTGACCAAATTCTTCGGGTCGATGATACCGCACCATTGAGCATGTCGGTAGATATCCGATGCAACTTGGAGAAGCCGCGATGAAGCTTGGAGGATCGATATTTTCCTATGTCTCGACGGGGCCGGCTTTCACATGGTTTGCATCGCAGCCGGCCAATTCCATTGGTACATGGGCGAGAAATTGGAGCAAAAGTTCCATTCATACTTTTATACGGGAACCAATGAGAAGAAGATGGTTGATCTCGTGGTCTATGAGGATGAAAACTCTTGAGACACCAATGGAGTATCTCCATGATTCGAGAAGCAAAGAACATGTGCTATTCTCTCGACTATTCCCGATGATCGGCTTGCACAATTGGTCATTGCAGGCATGCCGCCACATATTAGAGACAAGCTATTCGGCATGGAGTTTGAAGATCTTGGACAGCTTGCACAAAAGCCGACAAAGAATGAGCAATCAAGCCCAAGGGTTCGAAGAGATGCTCGTTTTCAAGGAAGAACAGTCTGGTTGTTGATATGTATCGAGGATTTACGGAGGAAGCATCGAATATGAAGATGAAGATGAAGTAGCTGCTGCAGAGTTGACCTGGACAAAAGAGCCTACTTTGGTCGATCATCGATGGGTGAAGCGTGAAGGGATCTTATGATTTTGATGTCGAAGCGAGATAAGCTCTTTTTGTATACGGTCCAAGAAGGACGCGTTAAGGCCGCGAAGGACATCCTATCCGCGCCCGAAGGAGTAAAGGATAAGAAGTACTTGTGGATTTCATGATACAAACTCTCATCATATCAATGATTGCCGAGTGTTCGAGTAAAAATTCAGAAGGCTATTCAAGATGGACACTTAAGATTTGATGGCAAGATGAAAGTAGACAAGAACCCATTCCTCGAACATGGTCTCTTTCTCCATAGGCATGGTTGATGCCGGTGAGTCCAAGGAAAAGGGAAAGATGAAGGTTCGACATCCGAAAGAGCCAAAGAGATTGGTTCTCATTGACCCTAATCGGCAAGTTACCAAGGAGGAAGTGCAACAAGCGCTAGTTCAAGAATAGCCGAAGAGAAGGGTCAAACTTCGATGCGGCTAAGGGAAATTGCCGAATACACGCTGATCCGAAGCGCGGGGTTACAAAGACGACACTTATTGAATAAGTGGCAATGGGAAAAGAAGATGGAGTATGATGAGGAACAAGAAGTACATTGAGGAGGAGCGCGGAGTTCATGGCGTAACGTCGGAGATATGAAGCGAAGTGCGCCAAAGGGAACAAGAAGAATACGGGAGAGAGCAAGAGCAATCTCATTGGAATTGTTCCTTCTTCGGACAACGTTGGAATGAAGGCTTGAAATTGCCTGCGTAAAACAATTGCCCCGAATGCGTGATCAATATTCGAGTACGAGGCAATCTCGAGTCAACCGTCCCGTTCATGATAGACTTGGGATGAAAGTTCCGTAGAACGATCGGCGCCTAAAAATAAACGGTTTTGATGGATATCGAGGAAAAGATTTGCGAGACCAAACATGGGCTCACGGTAGTGTCCATACTACGGAAGAGAGCTCCTACGGATGGCAAAAAGGTCAATGGTGCCCTCCTGGTGCGAAAAGCCGGAAGAGAAGAGTTCGGCGTTTGAGAAATCAAGAGATGAAGCGGGAAATAGCCAAAAAGAAGCCGGTATGGCGTCCTAAGAAAAAGGATGGTAGACGGGGCCCATCGGCTAATACTAACATGGTGTTCTTCATTCCATTAGAGTTTAAAGCTCCCGAAGACCAAGAAGTGCAAGATGAGGTATATTCAGATTTTGATGAGACCGAATGCCGAGACCCGATGGCTCAACTTGTGTTGACTCGGCAAGCAATCTTTGATAAGCCGAGTTAAAAATCGTCATACGAAACCATTGTACTTGAAGGGATATGTCAATGGCAAGCCTTTAACTAAGATGCTTGTTGATGGAGGGGCTGCTATCAATATTATGCCCTATGCTACTTTCGGGAAACTTGGTATGACAAATGAAGATTTGCCGCAGACCGACATGATCCTTAGAGATTTTGATGGCAATGCTTCGATACTCGTGGAGCAAGTACATGTGGAGCGATGATTGGATCCAAGACCTTGATCACTACCTTCTTTGTCATTGATGGCAAGGGGGCATATAGCATGCTTCGGGAAGGGATTGGATCCATGCTAATTGCTGTATACCCTCAACTATGCATCAAATCCTTATTCAAGTGGGTAGGAGATGATGTAGAAGTTGTTCAGCCGATGATTCAAAGTGAGTGTTGCCACTTCGAGCACTCCGCTTATTGGGAGTATGATGGACTAGATTGCCTTTCGGGTAAGGTATGGAAAGAAGGTCCTGTCAATGTGTTCGACGGGGATCAACGGCCGATCCAAGCGAGTCGGCTCGACGGTAACTTTTAATGGGCAATCCAATCGATGGCAACAAAGGCAAACTGGTCGTGGTTTCATGTCGGCCGACAAATTAGAAGAAATCAATGTTGGTGATAGCACAAAGTCAAGGCCGATGTATATCGGTGCAAATTTAGACCCGAATATAAATTGAAGTTAATAGAGTTGCTTTGAATGAGTTCAAAGATTGTTTTGCTTGGGATTACAGAGATGCCTGGGTTGGATCGATCAATTGTTGAGCATAAGCTGCCTATAAAACCTGGATTTCGTCCTTTCAAACAACCTCCACGGAAAATCTATAAAGAGGAGGTATTGGCCGATGTAAAGAAAGAGATTGAGAGATTAATTGAAGCAAACTTTATTCGGCCATGCAGGTATGCGTAATGGATTTCAAATATAGTACTGTCTACAAGAAGAATGGAAAGATGAGGGTATGCATAGATTTCGAGATCTCAACAAAGCTACTCCAATGGATGGATACCCAATGCCAGGTTGCCGATTTATTAGTGGATGCAGCGCGAGGTTATGAAGTTATCGGTTTATGGATGGCAATCTTGGCTACAATCGATTTTCATGGCGGTTGAAGATATTGCAAAGATCGCATTCGGATGTCCTGGTCACATTGGATTGTTTGAGTGGATAGTGATGACATTTGGATTGAAGAATGCTGGTGCAACTTATCGAGAGCCATGAACTATATCTTTCATGAGTTAATCGGCAAGATTGTAGAAATTTATATTGATGATGTAGTAGTCAAATCCGAGACCATGAAGGACATTTAGCCGATTTAAGAAAGACTTTGGAGTGCACAAGGAGACATGGCTTAAAGATGAATCCAAACAAGTGTGCTTTTGGAGTCTCTACTGGTGAGTTTTTAGGGTTCTTGATCCACAAAGGAGGGATAGAAGTTGGAAAAAAGAGCATGGAAGCAATAGACAAAGTTGTGCCCCCAACTAACCTTACTAATTGCAATCATTGCTGGGCAAGGTCAATTTCGTGAGAAGATTCATATCCAATTTATCGAAAGAGTGTTGCCTTTCTCTCCATTGTTGAAGCTCAAGAAAGATCGAAATTTATGCGGGGTGACATACGGCAAAAGGCTTTTGATGAAATCAAGCAATATATGAAGGCACCGCTGATGTTGGTACCTCCACAACTTGAGAAGCCTTTCAAGCAGTATGTGGCGGCCGATAGCCTAACAATAGGATCGGCCCTTATGCAAGAGTTTGATGGAAAAGAGAGAGTAATAGCTTACCTTAGCCAAAAACTGTTAGATCCCGAAACAAGGTATTCGGCTATAGAAAAGCTCGTTTGTGTGTTTATTACTCATGCACCAAATTTCGGCACTATTTGTTAAATGCCGAATGTGTGGTTATATCTAGTTTTGATGTAATTAAACACATGTTGTCAATGCCGATTTTAAGTGGGAGAATCGGCAAATGGGTATTAGCACCGTCGAGTTTAATTTAAAGTATGAGTCGGCAAAAGCGGTGAAAGGACGTGCAATTGCCGATTTTATTACTCAACATCGTGATTTATCAAGTTGATATGATTAACATTGCCCCATGGGCATTATTTTTTGATGGATCATCATGTGACAAAGGTGGTGGTGCTTTGGTATTCTTTTGATATCCCCACGTGGAAAGATATTTGAGTTTGCTTTTTCAATTGAATATCTGTCACTAACAACCAAGCGAGTATGAGGCTTTGCTTAGAGGGCTTCGGCTTTTGTTGGTAGAAGCGAAGGTCATTCTTTGTTGAGGTATTTGGTGATTCGGAATTGGTAATCAATCGGTTGACAGGACAATATGAATGCAAAAATGATGTACTTGCAAGGGTACCATGAACAATGTAGGAACTTCGAAAAGTTTTTCAGTAGTTACTTTGCATCATATACCCGAGAGAGCACAATGGAGAAGCAAATAAATTAGCTCAAGCCGCTTCGGATATCGGGAAAATCATGAAGTCTATACGAAGAAGATGTTTTCAATTCGATCGGATAAGTAATGACTGGAGAAGTGACATTATCAACTATCCGAAAGATCCATCTCAAAGAGTTTCCGGAGGCTCGGGTATAAGGCATTTAAATTTGTGCTTCTTGATGATCGGTTGTACCACAAGTCTATAGATGGAGTGTTGCTCAAATGCTTGAGCCAAGAAGAAGCTAAGAAGATTATGTTTGAAGTCCATGGAGGAGCTTGTGGTGCACATCGGTCGGCTTACCGAATGAAATGGATAATAAGGAGGACGGGGTACTTTTGGCCGACTATGTTGGAGGATTGCTTTGAATATTACAAAGGGTGTCGAGATTGTCGATATTTGGTAATGTTCGTGAGAGCACCGCATCCGTTCGAATCCGATAATTAAACCTTGGCCGTTCGGAGGATGGGGTATAGATTTAATTGGACGAGATCAATCCTCCATCTAGCAAAGGACACAAGTTTGTGTTGCTAGCAAATGATTATTTCACCAAGTGGGTTGAAGCTATCCCTTTGAAAAAGGTCACATCGAGAAAATATGATCGGTTTTGTCAAGGAACATATAATTCATAGGTTTGGGATTCCACGAGACCATTACAACCGATCGGGGACTCGGTTCACTTCTTCGAGTTTTGTGATTTTGCCGAAAACATGGGGATAAGGTCAGTATAATTCTTCTCCTTATTATGCACAAGTCAATGGCCAAGCGAGGCGTCAAATAAGATCATGATCAAGATTATTCGAAGAAAATCGATGAGAAGCCAAGGAGATGGCACTTGGTCCTTAATGAAGCATTGTGGGCTTACCGAATGGCTTGCCATGGGTCCACACAAGCATCTCCATATGAGTTGGTTTATGGACATAATCTTTGTGATGCCTTGGGAGTTGCAATCGGGATCAAGGAGAGTTGAGTTACAAAAGGACTGACGATGTAAAAAGATTATAAGGATCGATGATGGATGAGTTAGAAGATTTGCATTTGATTCGTCTTAAGGCCTTAGAGAATATTGAGAAGAATAAAATACGTGTTGCCAAGTACTACAACAAGAGAGTTAAAATTAAGCAATTTGCAGAAGGAGAATTGGTTTGGAAAACAATATTGCCAATTGGTACCAAAGATAGAATATTCGGCAAGTGGTCTCCGAATTGGGAAGGACCTTTTCGGGTTGTCAGTTGTGCACCTGGCAATGCGTATATATTAAAAACGCTGTTTGGAGAAGAACTTACTAGAGCCATCAATGGCAGATACCTTAAGAAGTTTTATCCAAGTATCGAAGTTGGATCTTAATTGTGATTATGACATAAGCGTGGTATAGCCGATTGAATAAAATCGCCTTGAGCAAAGGAAAGAAGTTGGAAAGAAGTAACCGATAATATTATCGCCTCTAGTGGAAAGATAGCCGATATCGTGTGTATCGTCTTCGAACAAAAATAGCCGATACGGTTGTATCGCCTTTAGTGGTGATAGGTTTATCGGGAGAAGATAAAGGGAATTGAAGTACTACGCTACAAACCGTCAAGTCATGGAACGGGACCGAGATCTAATCGGCTAAAATGATGTCATGCGATTCGGGAATTTTCGTTTGGGAAGAGCGTTGCGATCGAGTTCTAGCTAAGGGAAAATTTGCAAAGAAGCAAATACAACGGAGACGAATGTCATCACGGACAAGCAAGAACAAGAAGAGGACCAACATTCTTCATTAAAATTTTATTTTACAACCCGCGCCAATCCTAGTACAAGCTACTCCTCTTCTTCGTTGAAGAGCTTGTTGAGGACAGGACGGGGGTTGGTGGCGTTGGCCATGGCGTCGGCGTGGGCGTCGTAACCCCCGGAGGCCCTCGATGTCGTCGACTTCGTGAGGAGCCCGCCGCGGAAGCCGGTCGGCATCGGAGCGTAGTCGTCCCGGTCCGGGACGACATCCCCGCTGAGCCGAGGGAGGTGCCGAGGCGCACGCCATGAAGGGCAACCGGGTCGACCCGACCAGGCACCGCCGAGGCGCTCCACCGGCGTCACCCCTTGGGCGTTCACGTGGTTGGCCGCCGCCATCGCCGCCACCTTCAAGCGGTCCGGCTCCGCGGTGAGGTCGCAAAGAAAAATAAGATTAATCAATGAGCGAGATGAATCGGAAGGAACATGGGTTGAAGGCAATTGGCGAAAAGTGAATGCGGTGATGGCCTCGCTCATCTCGCCGCGGTTGTCCTCCAACTCCAGCTGAGCGATCCCGAACTTCTTGGTTTCTTCACCAAGAAGCTCCATCGCCTCATCCCGCTCACGGCGATACGCGGCGGCGTCGTAACGGCTGTACGGCGGGATCTCCTCGTCGTTCCTCTCCCATATAGGAACGTACGGCCGACCCCGATGAAGCCGGCGTAAGCCGGTGCCGGAGAAGGAGCAGGAGCCGGGCCGGAGCGGGAGCCGGCGGGGCGAGGCGGCCGCCGCGCGCCGCGGCGGCGCTGTGAAGCGCCATTGGCCGGTGCGATCCTCGCCGTCCTACAAACGAGGTACCGTCAAGATCGGCTAATTTAGAAAAAACACGGACAAGATGGGGAGATCGTTTCTTCGCAGACGGCGACCACCACGGCCGCTTCCCTCCGCCGCGTCCACCACGGGAGCAGGAGCGGAAGCGGAAGAGGGAGCGTGGGTGCCGGCCCGGGCGACCCGCCTCCGGACATTGGCGATGTAGTCGCCGGTGTTCCCATTAGCCCTGAAACGGATCAAGAAGATAAGCAACCGCAAAGGGGCGAGAGGTTCGATCGGGTAAAGACTATCGAATAGCACAACTCAAGGGATTGGAGATCTCACCGCCGGCGCGGTTGCTACTACCCTCCGCCTCGTCCTGGGGGGACGCTTATTACGATCTCCGCCGCTCGCCATTAGTGATGGTGGGGGTTTTTGGGCTTGAAGGCAAGGAGGAAGTGGAAGAGATTGAAGAAGATAGCAACCGCTTGTGTTTGATGTGGTGATGGTGGGAGCCGCGGTCCTATTTATGAACGTGGGAGCCATGGAGACCGTGGGAAAGCCAAGCGACGAGTAGGGTTTCCACGTTTATGGGCCGATGTTGAGTTGGGCCGAGCCCATTACCGTCGGCGATTCGGTTACCATACGCTCGGGTCGGCTAAATAGCCGATGAAAGTTATTCGGCTAAAGTGAACGCTTGAAGCAATAGTTACGTTCGGCCGATATACGCGTCTATGAGTACGGTTGTAATTGGAAGAGCCGAATGGTAATGAGCGAGAGAAAAAAGATAAAGATTATCTACTTTTCAAGAGAAAAGAAATTGTTTTCAAGTATGACAAGGCCAAGCCTAAGAGTCTACATCTTCAAGTACAAGCCAAGCATCTATACATTTAAGAAAGAATTGATAACAGCAAGAGCATCAATCTTGATTCGGTTGGCCTCATCAAGAGCTTTTTGGTCCTCTTCTTCGAATCTTGGATATTGGACGCTTTGCTTTTGATTTGCCGCGTCTCCTTAATGATCGATTGTATTTTGGATTTAGCCGAATCAAGAGATGGCGATTTGCGAGCTTAGTTTCATGAGACTGAATATTGGCATTCAGTTGAGCCAATTGAGCTTCAAGTTTGGCTTTTTCTTCTCTCATGACCTCGGCTACTGGTTCTAAGGTGCTCAAGAGATGCTCGGTTGACTTGATGCTAGAATAGAGCTCCTTGGCCTTCTTTGTTCCTTGGCCATTTTTCTTTTCTCCGAGATCAACTTTGGTGGACATATTCTTGTGTGCTCTCTTGATAGCAAAGCAAAATGATCATCAAGGTGTGATAAAGCGTCTATGGCGGCCTTGAGATTGGAAGGAAGCTCTTGATCAATAAGCTCTTGCTATTTCCCTTATTTTGTCCGAGTCTTGGGCCAAAGCAACAATATCCTTTTTCGAAATGAGATTATATCCTTTAGCTTGGCTTGACTCTCTCGATGACAATTCTTGGTTGGAAGAAACTTCATCGTCTTTGTCCCAAAGCATACTCTTCGCCGATAAGGGAAAAGTCGGCTTGAGGGTGAAAGTGTCCGTTGATGAACAAGGAAGGTAATTTAACCGAATGACTCAGTTGGAAGTAAAAATAATCAAGTGGAGTAAAATAATACCTCCTCGGCAAAAGCCCGATCAATGGCATCCCGGGTAGCATCAAGACTCGAGTGACTAGTGCGATTCGCCTGAGATAGCGGTGTCATGGCTTGTTGATGCATCTTGGATTGCCGAAGGAGTTAAAGCGTAATCTGGTGAGAGAGATTTTTTCTCGCTACTTCTCCACGATCACCCGTTTGTTCATCAACCCGATGAGAGGGAATTTCTTCCGCTATATCTCCTTGTTCACCTACTTGATCGTCTCGCTTCGATGCATATCAAGATCATTGGTGAGCTCATTGTTTGCTTGACCAATGGAGGCTCCAGGAGAGTTGTCCAAGATCACTACCCTATCGGGACTTTGAGGGTTGGCCTCGCACGTGTTGAAAGAAAGTGATAAGTGCAAAACACACTTGCGAGATGGAAAATAAAGGATAAAAAACATTCATACCGAGGGAGTGGTTTAGCTTTCTTAGATCTTGTTTTCTTGGGAATTGCGAGTGTCCTTGATAGGGGAGGAAGAAGTTTTTCTTTTGAGATCTTTCGGGAGCACCGTATCGTCGGCAGGTATCTTGTTGAACACTGTCAAACTTGGAGCATCATGCCCCAAAGCAAAGAACGGGGCCGGGTTGCCAATATTGAACCTCGGAGGACTTGGAGGAGCAATGTCCTGTTCAAAGGATGTTTTAGAAACGAACGGAGATATGAAGTAAAAGGTGGTTTGTGAGTGTGTACCTCATCATCGAAGAAAATGAAGGCATCAAGACTTGGCATAAAGGGTGAACTTGTGCTCGAAGATATGAGAATGCCATTCTTGCCACCGAGGTTGAAGGAAGAATGAGTAGCTTCAATTATCACCGAGAGGATTGGGCTCATATGTTGGAAGCTTGCATCCAAGATTGAAGACTTTGTTGGCCTCGGTTATATTCAGCGTTGTCTCCCGGGTCCGATGGTGCTCGAGAAATATGGCCTTGGGGGTGACCAAGTCCAAAATGTCCGGCAACCATGTTTGGATTATAAAATTCATAAGTTGAGCTTATCAACCACCATGGTGAAATTCTGCGCGAGCACGGGGCTTGATGAAAGCATTGAAAATGTCCCCTGGAATCATCATCTATGCAGCCCAACTCATAGCTGAATCGCAAGGGAGAGTTAAATTTTCATTTTCCCCGTAGGGAAACCGGATCATGTGGTTGAATCCCTTGTAGAAGATCTTGAAAAGATGACCCAGGTCTAAGTCAATAATGATTGAAGATGCAGCCTCTCCATATGTCGACAAGATTTGTATCTCGGGGTCTTCACCTTCAAGATAATTGATTGAAGGAAAGTTCGGATTGTGGAAATCTACGGAGACAATCGATGCATGTATAGTTGCAACCACATCCGGAGAAGCCACCATGGTCCATTGACACAGAGATTTCGCCCCGATTCCTCATCCGGACCCGATGTCTGGTGCATCATGTGGTAGAAAGCTCCCGCCAGATATTTGACTAAAGGAATCGGCTTGCCTCGTAGCCAATTCTTCACCATCACTATGTGATTCGAGTGGGCTCATTGGACTTGCCACGTAGAAAATGAATCTGCATAACCACATGTTCATGAATGCCCTATACTCTTTATCGACATTACTGGGGCCGGTTGAAGCATAAGCCGGACATACTTGGCCCAAACCTCTCCTCCCGATTTGATCGCTTCGTGAGCTGGTGCTTTTGTATTTGAATGGGTATGTTGGCTTGGTAATGTTTAAACCGGTCATCATAAAAATGTCTCGAGAGAGTGATCGACATTGGGCCATGACCGAAGATGAACGCATTGATGGCGTCGGACGGAAGTGGGAAGCAGCTATCGGGAGGGAGTCGTTCCTAGGCATTTCGGCTAAAGAAAGCTCCATGACAATGCGAATATCTTGGGATTCCCAAAAATCACTCGCTCCCGGATCGCATCCTACGGTACCAATCACGCCATCCCGTGATTGAAGGAAGGGGCCATGTTTTGAAAGTATTCGGCCATCCGTTTGGCGGAGAAATCCTAGACTTAAAGGGATCCTCGGGGGTTTCCTTTTCAATAAATTCCCTTGGATTGGGGTCTCCCCGCGGACCAAGAAAAATGATCCAGACACGCAAGATTGGAGATCAAGATCTCATTCTTCATTTCCTTTAAGAAGAAATTGAAGCAAATGGATCAAAAGGTGCATCTCGGAAATTGATTCGAAAAGAATTGCCGAATGGGTAAAGCAAGTAGGGTTACCTCTAGAAACTCCTCTTGAGTTCCTGTCGCCATGATGGAGCCGGGTTGAAGTCTCGTCGCCATTGAAGTCAACGAGCCAGATCTCAAATGGCGGCCGGGTGTTGGCGGCCGACCTAGATGAAAGGCGGCTGACGGTCAATTTCGAAATAAAATCCTTTTATCTCGAAATTGAGGGGGCATGTGTTAACACCAGATTTGGTCGGGAATATGATGTGGACCCGCAGACGGCAGAGAGAGGAATTCGGCAAGTGCATATGCGGTCGGCTAATTTCCATGTGTTCGGCAAATGGCCAAGCGGTCGGCAACTGCTTTATTTGAAGGCGGAGAAAGGAAAAAGGAAGCTGATCGAAAAGGGAAGGAGTCGTGATGATCAAGGACTCCGATTATGGATAGAGTTAGCATGTCTTTGTCTTTCCAATTTTGGTTAGATAGTTCGTAAGTGCTTAGGACTCATGTTTTGTCCAGGGTATAAATATAAACCTCGACCATTGTAATAGGGGTTCACAACCAAATCAATACAACCGGCTATGCGCCACCCTTCGAGTCCTTTAGTCGTGTCGTCGAGTTCTTCGGGAGAGGGCAATCGATCCGTCGACCTCCGTAAGTCCGCAACCTTGTTATCATGTCTAGTATCGTGCGGCGGATTTAGATGTGATGCAAGTAGTCTCATCCGTTTTGCTTAGTATCGTGCGAAGGCGGATTTAAGCTTAATGATGGGAAGTTTTTGCTTGTGCCTTGTATCGTGCGGCGGATTAAGACATGAGTAAAGATAGTTATCGGCTCTTTTAGATTTGGCAAGATCTAATAGATTCATTAAGTTATCACGTGTTGCATGCTTTATTTAATGTTTAATTATTTGCAACACTCTTTTGCCCAATCTAGATTGATACTCTTTCGGCTTGTTGATCGTTCCTTTCATGCTTATTCAATACCGAGTAGATCAAGCTCATATAGCCGAATTAGATCGATCTAGATTGTTACATGTTGCGGGTTCATTCACGTTATATGTAGATAAGCCTTGACGGGACCGGGTACCGTGCGGATGCAGGTCTTTGGGTTACTCTAGAGCTAGTCATCCGGTGGACTAGAGATCGGTTTAATCTCGATAGGCTCCTTTTACATGTTGCTTGTTTATTCCTTCTTCATGGACCCCGATTCGGCAATCTTGCCGATACGGTTATGCTTATACATGTAGCAAGTATCTATAGATCTCGTTAGATAATTATATGCTTTTAGCTCTTTATTGCTAGATTGTATCATGCGGTGGATTGATCTAGTAGCAAGGAGTGGTGTAAATTCATAGTGAGTGGTATCATGCGGTGGATTAGCTTGCTTGGGTTTATGCTCGACGGGTTTATGAAGGCTAGACGTGCGAGACTAGTTGGAGTAGCCTATGCATGTGTTGTTTAGTAGATTTATATTTATAAGTTACTTATTCTTAATTTTTAGTGCTTAAAGATGCTTTAAACATGAGATGTAGTTTGATATGCTTCAATGATTTAATCTTGTTCAAACATGTCTTCATTTATCGTATTCGGCTAGTTTGTTCTGTTTACATCGGTTATGTTACTTTAGCCGAATGAAGCGCATCTCGTTGGCGAGATAGCTTCCATAGCTATGTGTCGTCGTAAGTGGCTTCAGTGGCCGTAAAGATGGAACTGTCTGGTCTCACCCAGCACGTTCCAGTTATGATCTTACCGTTTTATCCCTTGTCGATTTTCAGGTCAAATCGACTGGCACGCCACCGGATTCAGACGCCCGGGCACCCGATTGAAGCTAGGCTTTCCGGCTTGCTGTGTGTGAGACGCAGGGTGGTCACATTTTGCGTCAACAAATAGCTTTCTGAATCTTTACTCTGAACACTCGGCAATCATTGATATGATGAGAACTTGTATCATGAAACCCACAGTACTTCTTATCCTTTACCCCTTCAGGGCGCAGCATAGGATGTCCTTCTGGCAGCTTGACGCGTCACTCTTGAATCAGATACAAAAGAGCTTATCTCGCCTTACTAACATCAAAATCATAAGATCCCTTTTGCTACTTCACCCATCGATGACCGACCAAAGTAGGCTCTTTCGTCCGTTCAACTCGTAGCAGCTTACTTCATCTTCATCTTCATATTCGATGCTTCTTCTAGAAATCCCCGATACATGTCAATAGCCGCACTTGTTCTTCCGAAAACGAGCATCTCTTCGAACCCTTGGGCTTGATTGCTCATTGCTTTGTCAACTTTTGTGCAAGCTGTCCAAGGTCTTCAAACTCCATGCCAAATAGCTTGTCTCTGATATGTGGCAGCATGCCTGCAATGACCAATTGTGCGAGTTGATCATCGGGAATAGTCAGAGAATAGCACATGTTCTTCGCTTCTCTGAATCTACGAAGATACTCCATTGGTGTCTCAGTAGTCTTCATCATCATAGCCCATAGATCAACCATCTTCTTCTCATTGGTTCCTGTATAAAAGTATGCATGGAACTTTTGCTCCAATTCTGCCCATGTACCAATGGAATTAGCCGGCTGCGATGCAAACCATGTGAAAGCCGGCCCTGTCAGAGACATAGGAAAATATCTAATCCTCCAAGCTTCATCAGTTGCAGCTTCTCCAAGTTGCATCAGATATCTGCTGATATGCTCAATGGTACTGGTGTCATCCACCCGAGGAGAACTTGGTCAAATCCGTTGGTGGCTTAACTCTTGGTGGAAGAGCTACCCTATTGTACCACTATGGGAAAGGAGATTTGTATGCATATGTTCGATGCTTTGGTTTCAAAGCCGAATTGATTCCCGCATCATATCAGCCATTCTCGCTTTAGGAGGACATCATTTGCATCTTGCGCTCCCCGTCTCCTAGAAGGTACTCCCGATGCACTCCGTATCCCGGATTCGACAAAGCACTCGAGCACCGTAATCGTAAATTCACTGTACCCATCTCCATAGATACTCTTTCGCAATCTATTTGCCACTGGGGAGATCTTGTAAGCGAGATGCGGGTATATCTCGTTGTTGCACCAAAAGTTACTTGACCATGAGTTTGCTCGGTCATGGGAGGCTTTTCCTTTTCATCATAAACAGCCCCGTCCTTGCTAGTGCCGATTATCTCTCCTCCTCCAGTTGACTTCCCCGAAGATTACCGAGTGTTGAAGAACACTGGTCAGTAAAACTCTCCAAATCTTTCTTCAAAGCGCTTGTCAACCGCTGGACCAAAAGTATCAACCATGATTTTGCGGAAGGTGCCCGTAAAATCGTGTTGTGATTCAACATAGTGTCTCCCACAGCTTTGTAAATGACTCCAACTACCTTCTCGCATCTCCTCCTCGTCAAGCAATATCGATCGACGGCCGAGAAGAACTCATGGCGTGATTGCTTGACGATCACTCGCCACTCTTGTTCTTGGAAAAAGACATCGACATTTCGCGATCTTTGTTCCATTGCTTGCTCTACCATCCGGCATTGCTCGTCGCGGCTCGTCCATGGTCACGTTCGGTAACATGATCATTTGTCAATTTCCGATCCCATCCTAGAGGAGAAGTGGTCCCACCGGCGTGCCAAAAAGTGTGTTGACACAAAATGTGGCGCACCGTGTCTCACACACGGCAAGCAGAAAAGCCTAGCTTCAATCGGGTGCTCGGGCGTCTGAATCGGAAGCGTGCGGTCGATTTGACCGAAAGTCGACAAGGGATAAAACGTTAAGATCATAACCGGAACATGCTGGGTGAGACCAGACAGTTCCATCTTTACGGCCCTCGAAGCCACTTACGACGACACATAGCTATAGAAGCTATACGCAACAAGTTTGCAATTCATTCGGCTAATATGATATGACTGACATGAATAAAGCCAGAACCCGAATGCGTGTAAACGAAGACATGTTTGAACAAGATTAAATCATCAAGGCATATCAAACTACATCTCAGGTTTAAAGCATCATCAAGCACTAATAATTAAGGATAAGTAACTTATAAATATAAATCTACTAAACAACACATGCATACGCTACTCCAAGTAGTCTGCCGCACGTCTAGCCTTCATAAACCCGTCGAGCATAAACCCAAGCAAGCTAATCCACCGCATGATACCACTCGCTATGAATTTACACCACCCCTTTCGCGCGATCAATCCACCGCATGATACAATCCAACAAGTAAAGAGCTAAAAGCACGTAATTACCTAACAGATCTATAAATACTCGCTACATGTATAAGCATAACCATATCGGCAAGATTGCCGAATCGGGGGTCCATGAAGAAGGAACAAACAAGTAACATGTAAAAGGAACCTATCGATTAAACCTGATCTCTAGTCCACCGGATGACTAGCTCTAGAGTAACCCAAAGACCTGTATCACGTCGCACGGTACCCGGTCCGTCAAGGCTTATCTACATCTAACATGAATGAACCCACAACACGTGACAATCTAGATCGATCTAATTCGGCTATATGAAATTGATCTACTTGATATTGAATAAACATGAGATTATGACCAAAAAGCCAAAAAGAGCATCAATCTAGATTGGGCAAAAGAGTGTTGCAAATAAATAAACATTAAATAAAACATGCAACACGTGATAACTTAATGAATCTATTAGATCTTGCCAAATCTAAGAGAGCCGATAACTATCTTTACTCATGTCTTAATCCGCACGATACAAGGCACAAGCAAAAACTTCCCATCATTAAGCTTAAATGGCCGCACGATACTAAGCAAAACGGATGAGACTACTTGCATCATAATCTAAATCCGCCGCACGATACTAGACATGATAGCAAGGTTGCCAGGACTTACGGAGATCAACGGATTGATTGGCCCTCTCGAAGAACTTGACGACACGACTAAAAGGACTCGAAGGGTGGCACGTAGCGGTTGTATTGATTTGGTTGTGAACCCTTATTACAATGGTCGAGGGTTTATATTTATACCCTGGACAAAACATGAGTCCTGAGTGCTTACAAACTATCTAAACAAAATTGGAAAGATACAAATATGTTAACTCTAACCATAATCGGAGTTCTTGACTATCACGACTCCTTCCCTTTCTGGTCAGCTTCCTCTTTCCTTCTTTCGCCTTCAAATGAAGCCATTGCCGACCGCTTGTAACACCCTAAAATTTGCATTTTTAAAAATAGAGTAAAAATAATTTATTTATGTATTTTTGTGCTCATGAAAACTTAGGAAATTAATATTTTTCATTAAATTAAAAAATATCTTAAGGCTTAGAAACATTGTTGGTGCATTCATGCCATTGCATTGGATTTACTTGAGTGTGTGGTTTTGACCAAAATTGAAAATGATTCAAAGCAGTTTTTAAAATGCTTTTGAAAAGATTTTGAAAATAAGTAGAAAAGAAAATTCTTTTTTTGCCCTCACGTACAGCCTTGTGCAACGAGGTCTAGCCAGCCTAGACCGCAGCCCGTGCCGCACCCCGACTCACTTGCCGTGATAAGGAGGGACTCTAACCCGAGCAAATGGGTCGTTCCACCCTGTCCCTGCGACCTATAAAGCGCAGAGGATTCCACTTCGTGAACCCTAGCGTCTTCATGGCATATCTCCTTGGATCTCACCATCGAGAGCAGTTCACGCCGCCGTCGCCTTGCTTTGCGGCATCCGCACGATCTCGACCCAACTTTCCTAGCCAAGCTCTTCATCGCCCTCGCTCCGCACCGCTGCCTTGGTTTGGATCTTGCCGAGAAGGATTGGACACGGGTTACGTCCCTTTCGCCGCCGCCGCCTTCATCCATGCCTACGTACGTGTATGTACATGCCTTCCGTTCCAATGGTTCTCGATCGTCTCCGAAGCCTCCTTGAGAACCATCGTCATGGGAAGACTAAGCCGTTGCTTCTCCGATGTAAAGAACCAGCCATCCTGCCATGCGTATTCCGTTCTCAAACCTACAGGGGTAAGTCACCATGGATTTGCTTCCTCTCGCTCGTCATTGAAGCTAATCTTCGTATCTTCGCTTGTTGCCCAATGATAGCTTGTGCTGGTCATCGCACTTGTTGATGTTGCCGGGCTCGAGATCGATCTGCCGTCGTCTTCCTTATCGACGTTGAGATCCTCTTGCAGCTGCTTCCACAAGCGTGCACGTGCATGAGTTTCCTACGTGAAGCACCATCTTGTCCAAACCAAGCACCGTACTAGTGCTGCACCATGTTGGATCTATTGGACACGGTGATGATTTATGTTCGTAGATGCTACTTCGTCGTCCATCACCGGTAGCAAGAGCGTATGCATATGCATGCATGACTCAAGGTGAGACGCACGTACATCTTCTTGTGCATTATTTTTCTTGGTTAAAGATTATGCTGATGTCGTCATATATATGTCACTCGTGCATAAGAAACCACCATCATCATCAATTTATTTCTTGATTCAATAAAATTTGTATTTTACTCATCCTGAAGATATTCCCTAGCGACGTGTCCCCGAGTACCGGCCTTGACAAGTCAAGCATATATGCAAGCCGACGTCTCCTTCTACCGAGCCTGCCATGGTTGCCATCCGTTTGTTGATGCACTCGCAAGCAAACACCTACGTCGTTCCTTGCTCTTGCCGGCAATCGCCGAGATTCCTCTCGCCCTTGGTAAGTCTTGCCGAGTATATCCCATACATCGTGGCTTTGCTTTGCCATGCTCGACATGCTGTTCGAATTGCTGACATCATAACGTGACAAGGATACACAATTTCTTGCCGTTTTCCTTCATAGAACAAATCTCGAAATACAAGGAAATACACATCTACATTGTATCTTGTTCTACTCATAAGATCTCCGTTTTAACTCCATTTTGGTCCATTTAAAATGCGTTGGATCCATAGTTTCGTAAGTTACACAAAAGAGTGCCACTGCTAGTTCAGTTTGTAGCTTTCAGATTTCTACTCATATTTAATGCATTATTAGTATATATAAAATCTTCACATCTTCGCCATCGTAGCTTCGTTTTGATAAATTTGGCGTCTTTGTGATCGTAGTGACATAGATTAGTTTTAAAGGATTTTCAAACTGTTTTACTATGATTGGTGTACTGCTCTAATTTAGTACTATTGTTTGCTTCGTGTATGATTGTATAGATTGTTTGAGTGGTGCTCTTTGACGTATTGTGTTTCGTCGGTGAGCTTTATGTTGGCAACAAGAGGAAGTTGGAGATCAAGAAAAAGTTCTAAGAGAAGATTTGGGATTTGAAGAAAGGACCTAATTTTAAGGCAAGTATAGTAGGACCATCCTTGTGTTCTATTCACTATCACACTAAAATTCATATGCATGTGTCCTTTGTCACCTTTGTATAGGATTACCTAGTCTTGTTACCTCGTTACCTTGTTAGACTTGGGCTATTGCATGTGGGTAGTGATGCTAGTGCTATACAACATGATCTTGTAACTTGATTAACGGATTATGCAACAATTTTAAAAGATGACTTTTTAGCAACTTGGAATCAAGAGGGTTAAGGTGATTGGTTGTTTCCATTCACTTGATGTTCCCTCTCCTTAAGGACTTATGTACGTGATCATACGGGATTTCACGTGTGCCGTGAGGGCTATATGGCTCGGCTCTAGTTATTCATAGGACCTTTTCTAGTGAGTTAGAGGATCTCGAGTTGGGTATAGGGCGGCTCCTCCATTATGTGAACTATAGGGTAGGTTAAGTACCATTCTCGGGAGGAGGGTTTCCCTATATCCGATGACCCCGCGCCCTAGCTTGTTAGACGAACCTATGAGTGGCTTTATAGTGATCCCGCCGCTTTCCTTGGAAGAGAGCTAAGAGGTCGACGGGCCTCGGGAGAAAGGGTAAATCACGACTCACAGTAAAGGGTACACCTGCGCAGAGTTGAATCGATATGTCGTCCGTGCCCACGGTTAGGGCGGCCCTGAGACATTGCAGAATAGATGACCACTGTTGTTTATGCTTATTGTTAATGTTGATGTTAATTGTATTCTTTAATCATGTTTACCTGATCATGTGGTTATGGGAACACTACCTTGATGCTAAATGCTAAAACATGACATACACTAAAAGCTATTGCGGTATAACCGTGTCTACCATTTGAGCCTCATGAACCCCCGCTATACTTGCGGAGTTCGACATGGACTCACTCTTGCTATTCCTACCACCTCGGGAGAAGTTTAGGCTTGTGGTCAACCGGTCGAGTTTGGATCCATGGAGTGGAGTCAATACCCGAAGAACGGAGTTGTCTATCCGTTGTTTGTTTCCTAAGGTTATCCCTTTTTACTAAGTATGTTTTTAAGCATTATGAATTGATACTACCCTTTATTTGTAGCTATATGTGAGATTTGACTTCTAATACTCACATATGGTGCATATCAGTTTTATCCTTAAAATTGGGTATTACAAGTGGTATCGGCTCCTTCGATGTAGGACGCAAGCCTAGTTAGAAACCGGTCATTTTAGTGTTTTGGAATTGCTAGAACATCCTTGTTCTACATACCTTGATATTTTTCTTTTCCACTATATCCCTAGCCTTGATATTCATCTCCTCCTTGATGCTTGTCTAAAAGCCTTTGTTCTCATCCTTGTTGATTTCTTGCTATCTCTCTAACCTTGTTGTTTTCTAAAAGGTATTCTCACTTTTATCTTTTGCTTCTTTATGGAAACCTTGTCTCATTTTCTAAGTTCTCCAAGCTTCGTTTGATTTTGGACATACCAATATGCAATCAAAGAAATGTTTGGAAAATGTGGTGTATCAACAAGGAAAGGATCTTGAGAGGCTGCAGAAGGAATTAGATGATCTTAAAGCAGCTATTGGAGAAGCCCAGAATTACGAGAATCTTGCCCACCGGTGTCGCTCTTAGGGTTCGGGAGTCCCATTTATGTAAAGTCGTTAGATTTCGCTAAGTCTAGTCGAGTCTTTTGGGTGCAAGTGAACTTGAGTGTTTGTTGAGTTGTTTTTGTGTCTTTGGGTGATTTGCATCTTTGTAATGAGTGCAATGATCTTGTGGTTTTATCCCCAATTTCATTTAGCTTATAGGCCTAAGGTATAAGGATTAATGAATAGTTAGTTGGGTTTTGGTTTTCTCCTGTTTTCTGCATCATGTCCCTTCGGAGTAATCTATGTTCCTCGGATTATACCCCTGTTCTTTGATTACCAAAAATCAAGAGAAAATTCTGGACAAAAGTAGACTTCAAGAACCATCTCTGAGCGCAAGAACTACCCTCATATCTATTATGGTTGAAGAGTTATGAAAATCACAAGATGATGCATCTGCGCTGTTTAAAATCTGAACCAGTCTGTGTTATTACTGCTATAACTTGAGTTTCGTTCGTGGAACGTTGATGAAATTTTTCTGGGAGAACATAGACTTCTGTACCTTTCCAATGCCATCAGAATCACCTTCATATCAACTTTTGTTTGGGAGCTATGAATTTCACAAGACGAAGAATCTATGCTGAAAGAAATCTAGAGCAGTCTGTGGTCTGAGCAGTCTGAGGTCTTACTGTTATATCTCAATATTTGTTAGTCCAATGGTTATGAAATTTTTCTGGGTAAACAAAGACTTCTGTAGCTTTTCAATGCCGTATCAATCACCTTCATTTATGTTCTGAGCTGGGAATTATGTCCGTTGCAACCTGAGGTTTCTGAGCTGTCTGGAAGTTCTGAGCAGCCACTGTATTTGTCTGTTTTGGACATATTTAGTTTCAAAATCTGGCAATACGATCTGAAACAAAGTTTTGGAGAATTTTGTAAGCTTTCCAACGGTATAATGTATTCCTTCATTGGATTTACAGAAATGGAGTTATGAATGTTTTACTCCACTGTTGTTCTTCTACTCGCGAGGAATTTCAGATTACATATTCTGCCTATGCGCACAAGATTCTCTTGGATATGGAAGGTCTTCATGATAAGTTAAGTTACTTAGAGGAATGTGCAGGATATGCTTTGGTGCCCCCCTAGTTGATCTTCTCTTAAGGGGTGGTAGCCAAGATTAAGAAGTTGCAAGACGAAGGTTTCATACACTCTAATGTTCCACTTGGAAGAAGCGGCTATCTCTATTGCCGAGAGTTCTATCCATGAGCAAGTATTAGTGATTTGATGGATGATCTATAAGGAGCAAGTTAAGGAGTTGCAAGAGAAAGGTTTCATACGCCTAGCCGTCTCCATGGTGTGCTCCTATATGATCTTTGTTGACAAGAAGGCTCGTACTCAATTTATGTGTGTTGATTATCGTTCTCTTTATGAAGTTTCAATCAAGAACAAGTGCCATTGTTGAGGATTGATGATTTGTCAATAAGCTAAGAGGTGCTTGTGTGTTTTCTAAGAATGATCAATGTTAGTTACCGTCGTCTGAAGATTCAGATGTAGATATACTGAAGAAAGTTCTCACCATGAGGAATGGGTTGCATGAGTACACGATTATGTTCTTTGGTCTCACATATGTACCTACCTATCCTATGCACTTGATGAATAAGGTGATCATGGAGTGTCTTAATAAGTTTGTGGTGCTAACACCCGGGTGTTCTCTAAGATCGAAGATGAACATGATGAAACACTTAAGGTTAAGTCTTATAGAGGCGTAGAGAACAAAAGTTGTATGCTAGGCATAGCAAGTGTGAGTTTGGGTTAAAGGAAGTTCTTTTGAGTCATGTTGTCTCTAATGGAGGTATACAAGGATCCGGGTAAGGTGAAGGATATTCTCGGGTTGGCAGGCCGCCTATTGATGTGAGAGATGCGCAGTTTCTTTTGATTGGTCAGGTTACTATTAGAGGTTCATTGAATGATTCTTCAAACTTGCTAAGCCTACGACAACTCTGGCACGGAGAAGAGTGCCAAGTTCGTATGGTCCGATAAGAGTCAACCCGATTTTGAAGAGTTAAAGAAGGAATTAATTGCTTTCCAGTGTTGATATTACTGAGATCTAAGTAAGAAGTTTCTATGTATTATGTTGCATCTCGTTAAGGTTTGGGGTGTATTCCTATGCAAAGAAAGTAGTGTGGTTGCATAGCCTCAAGACAAGTGGGTGATGATGGCATAGGAATATTGAGATGTCATACTTCTCTATGATTGAATTCTATGGAAGCTTAATGCTTACACCACACCTGTGTGAGTTTTGTTTGGAGGAAGTTATCTTTTTGGTTATGGTATGTCTCTAATGACGGAATTACACTTTAAGAACTCATGGGAAAAGTGTCGATATGTAAATCGCCTAGGGAAGCAAGAGTAACTTAGAAATATTGTTGGATGGTCGATTCTATCAAGGTTTCATTAATAGACACTAAAATTGGACAAAAGAGTGTTTCCCTATAATATAGTGTGACTTGGCAAGATTTTGGAAGTGCTCTATGTAAGAAAGCACTGGGCTATGCGTGAACTATAGGGTAATGGGTTGAACTAATCAACTTTACGAGATGTCGAGTTACCAATGTGGAGCATAGAGGTATTTACTTGAAGTGAAGAGTGACATCATGGTCGATCATAAGAAATTCAAAGGATCATTACTAAGTTGATGTTGATCTAGTGACACTATAATTGGAATGGAATTGATAATGATAGCTATGGTGGGCATAACCCACAGGGCCCAAACATGGCTTATGCCTTCGCGATTTGGAGGATGCGATCATTTGGAGAGGGAAAGTTGTTGTCACTTGTTCTTAGCTTGATGGGTGCTATAAAGGTTCGAAAGTGAGCACCAAGATCAAGTGAAGGTAGAAATCAAGTGATGTCACTAGTACTATATGTTGTTAGTTAATCTTTGAACAAGGAGAATCACAAACGGTTAATTGGAAGAAGAAAGAACTAGGAATGGTCGTTATCATTGCTCTTAGCAAAGAGAGAGTTATGCTAAGGAGTTTTGGAACGATACACCATGGATTAAAAATTATGTTTGAGGTTTCATAATTTGACCGAAAGTCGGCCTATTGAAGTTGGAAATAGGAGAGTTGAAAGTATGGATTGAAAAAGGAATAGGCAGAACATGTTAAGATATAAGGTGGAACTGTGGGGACAAGAGCTGGTCATACAATTGACAAGCAAGGTGGTCCTTGTGAGTGACAAAGAGTGTTTATGCTAAGGAAACTAGCATTTCACTACAAATGTACAATTAGGAGGTTGCAAAAAGGGGATATAGTGGTACATGCTAATAACAATTGTGTTACAATTTGGAGTCGTATAGTGACAAGAGTATTCATACAATCAAGTTCACACAACCATTCTAAGATGATCTTTCATAACAAGTGCAACGTGCATTGGTGTGTAAAAGCTAGCATTCCATTCCAATTAGCCTATTGAAGGAAAAGGTAAATGGTTTAATAGCTTGGAAACTAACCGAGAATTGGTTTGGAGTGTTCATTGAAGACTCGGAAATCGGTAAACTTGTTATTTGGAGTATGATTAAGGGGTATGCATAACAAAGTGGGATCATTTGTCGGTTAGGTGGCACCACTCAAGGCGTTGAAGAAGGTTCAATGGCAGAATATTCCAATCCCTTCGACCATCATCTTCCGAATCTCGGACGAGATTCATCTTAAGGGGGGTAGAGTTGTAACACCCTAAAATTTGCATTTTTAAAAATAGAGTAAAAATAATTTATTTATGTATTTTTGTGCTCATGAAAACTTAGGAAATTAATATTTTTCATTAAATTAAAAAATATCTTAAGGCTGGGAAACATTGTTGGTGCATTCATGCCATTGCATTGGATTTACTTGAGGTGTGGTTTTGACCAAAATTGAAAATGATTCAAAGCAGTTTTTAAAATGCTTTTGAAAAGATTTTGAAAATAAGTAGAAAAGAAAATTCTTTTTTTGCCCTCACGCATGCCTCTTTGTGCAACTGTGTCTAGCTCAGCCTAGACCAGCCCGTGCTGCACCCCGACTCACTTGCCGTGATAAGGAGGACTCTAACCCGAGCAAACTGGGTCGTTTCCACCCCGTCCTCGCGACCTATAAAGCGCAGAGGATTCCACTCCTCGTGAACCCTAGCGTCTTCATGGCATATCTCCTTGGATCTCACCATCGAGAAGCAGTTCACGCGCCGTCGCCTTGCTTGCGGCATCTCGCATCGATCTCGACTCCAACTTTCCTAGCCAAGCTCTTCATCGCCCTCGCTCCGCACCGCCGCCTTGGTTTGGATCTTGCCGAGAAGGATTGACACGGGTTACGTCCCCGCGCGCGCGGCCGCCTTCATCCATGCCTACGCACATGTATGTACATGCCTGCTCCAATGGTTCTCGATCGTCTCCGAAGCCTCCTGAGAACCATCGTCATGGGAAGACTAAGCCGTTGCTTCTCCGATGTAAAGAACCAGCCATCCCGCCATGCGTATTCGCTCAAACCTACATAGGGTAAGTCACCATGGATTTGCTTCCTTCGCTCCGTCATTGAAGCTAA
>JAENPR010001764.1:0-107808 GCA_018135685.1 Themeda triandra
TGATGACAAACATTGTGGGTTGAGGCCAGAGGCATCAAAACGCCTTAACCATGGCATACGGTCATGCTTGACCTAGTGTCAAGAGCTGTAGGACACGCACGAACCGGCCAGGCGGTAGCATATTCGTGTGCAAATATGGCGCTCTAGAGCCGTGGGAGCCATGGTTAAGGGCCATTCAGTTCTCAAAGCAAGAACAAACGCTGTGGTGGAGAGGCTGGGAGGTGTCAAAATGCCTTAACCATGGCGTACGGGGCATGCTTGACTCAAAGGCCAGAGCCATAGGATGCGTTGAACCGACCACGGCGCATGGTCGTGTGTGCAAATATGGCGCAAATGAGCCGTGGGAGCCGGGCGGTTAAGGGCCTTCTGTGCTCTCGAGCGATGGCAAACGCTATGGTAGTGGAGGCCGAGGTGTCAAAATGCCTTAACCATGGCGTACGGGCATGCTTGACTCTCAAAGGCCGAGAGCCATAGGATGCGTTGGAACCGACCGTGCGGCAGCATGGTCGTGTGTGCAAATATGGCGCTTTGGCAACCATGGAGTGGTTAAGGGCCCTTCAGTGCTCTCAGTGATGAAAACTCTATGGTGGAGAGGTGAGAGGCATCAAAATGGCTTAACCATGGCGTACGGCGTGCTTGACCCGGTGCCGAGAGCCGTAGGATGCATGTGGATCCGCGGGGCGGACAGCCATGTGTGCAATTATGGATGTTCTCGGGAGTCGTGGAACTATTGTTAAGGGCCGTCGGGCTCTCGGGTGATGACAAATATTGTGGTGGTGAGGCCAGAGGTGTCAAAACGCCTTAACCATGGCATACCGGTCGTGCTTGACCTAGTGTCGAGAGCTATAGGACATGCAGGAACCGGGCCGTGTGGTAGCATAGTGTGTGTGCAAATATGGCAGCTTCTAGAGCCGTGGAGCCATGGTTAAGGGCCATTCGGGTTCTTAGGTGGTAATAAACGCTGTGGTGGAGAGGCCAAAGGTGTTAAAACGCCTTAACCATGGTGCATGCGCGTGCTTGACTTGGTGCGAGGAGCCGTAGGACGCATAGGAACCGGCCGTGCGACAAAGAAAGTCGTGTGTGCAAATATGGCGCTTCCGGAGCCGTGGAGCCGAGGTTAAGGGCCGTTCGTGCTCGAGCGACGACAAACGCTATGGTAGAGAGGCCGAGGTGTCAAAATGCCTTAACCATGGCATACGGGCTTGCTTGACTCAAGGCCGGGAGCCATAGGACGCAGAACCGACCATGCGGCAAAGATGGTCGTGTGTGCAAATGTGGCAGTTTTATCGCCGTGGAGCCATGGTTAAGGGCCCTTCGTGCTCTCGGGTGATGGAAAACTCTATGGTGGAGAGGTGAGAGGCATCAAAATGGCTTAACCATGGCGTACGGTGTGCTTGAACCGGTGCCGAGAGCCGTAGGATGCACAGGATCCGACCGTGCGGCAAAGACATCGTGTGTGCAATTATGGATGTTCGAGTCATGGAGCTATAGTTAAGGGCCGTTCGGCTCTCGGGTGATGACAAACATTGTGGTGGTGGGGCCGAGGTGTCAAAATGCCTTAACCATGGCATACGGTCGTGCTTGACCTAGTGTCAAGAGCTATAGGACACGTAGGAACCGGCTGTGCGGTAGCATAGTCGTGTGTGCAAATATGGTAGTTCTAGAGCGGTGGAGCCATGGTTAAGGGCCATTCGAGTTCTTGGCGGCAACAAATGCTATGGTGGAGAGGCCAAAGGTGTCAAAATGCCTTAACCATGGTGCATGGGCATGCTTGACTTGGTGCGAGGAGCCGTAGGATGCATAGGAACCGGCCGGGCGGCAGCAAAGTCGTGTGTGCAAATATGGCGCCTGGAGCCGTGGAGCCGAGGTTAAGTGCCATTTAGACTCTCGAGACGACAAATGCTATGGTAGAGAGGCCGAGGTGTCAAAATGCCTTAACCATGGCGTACGGGCTTGCTTGACTCGCAGCCGGGAGCCATAAAATGCGTTGGAACCGACCATGCGGCGGCATGGTCGAGTGTGCAAATATGGCAGTTTTGGAGCCGTGGAGGCATGGTTAAGGGCCCTTCGTGCTCTCGTGTGATGGAAAACTCTATGGTGGAGAGGTGAGAGGCATCAAAATGGCTTAACCATGGCGTACGCAGCGTGCTTGACCCGGTGCCGAGAGCCATAGGATGCACAGGATCCGACCGTGCGGCAAAGCACGCCGTGTGTGCAATTATGGATGTTGGAGTCGTGGAGCCAGTTAAGGGCCGTTCGTGCTCTCGGGTGATGACAAACATTGTGGTGTTGAGGACAGAGGCATCAAAACGCCTTAACCATGGCATACGGTCATGCTTGACCTAGTGTCAAGAGCCGTAGGACACGCACGAACATTTGTGCGGTAGCATATTCGTGTGTGCAAATATGGCGCTTCTAGAGCCGTGGAGCCATGGTTAAGGGCCATTCAGTTCTCAGCGGCAACAAACGCTGTGGTGGAGAGGCTAGAGGTGTCAAAATGCCTTAACCATGGCGTACGGGCATGCTTGACTCAGTGCCAGGAGCCATAGGATGCGTTGGAACCGACCGTGCGGCAGCATGCTCGTGTGTGCAAATATGGCGTTCCGGGAGCCGTGGAGCCAAGGTTAAGGGCCATTCGAGGCTCTCGAGCGATGGCAAACGCTATGGTAGAGAGGCCAGAGGTGTCAAAATGCCTTAACCATGGCGTACGGGCATGCTTGACTCAAGGCCGAGAGCCATAGGATGCGTTGGAACCGACCGTGCGGCAAAGCATGGTCGTGTGTGCAAATATGGCGTTTTGGAGCCGTGGAGGCATGGTTAAGGGCCCTTCGGGCTCTCGGGTGATGAAAACTCTATGGTGGAGAGGTGAGAGGCATCAAAATGGCTTAACCATGGCGTACGGGGCGTGCTTGACCCGGTGCCGAGAGCCGTAGGATGCACAGATCCGCCGCACATCATGTGTGCAATTATGGATGTTCGAGTCGTGGAGCTATAGTTAAGGGCCGTTCGGGCTCTCGGGTGATGACAAATATTGTGGTGGTGAGGCCGGAGGTGTCAAAATGCCTTAACCATGGCATATGGTCATGCTTGACCTAGTGTCAAGAGCTATAGGACACGCAGGAACCGGGCCGTGGGGTAGCATAGTCGTGTGTGCAAATATGGCAGTTCTAGAGCTGTGGAGCCATGGTTAAGGGCCATTCGGGTTCTCGGGCGGTAATAAACACTATGGTGGAGAGGCCAAAGGTGTTAAAACGCCTTAACCATGGTGCATGGGCGTGCTTGACTTGGTGCGAGGAGCCGTAGGATGCATAGGAACCGACCGTGCGGCAGATGGTCGTGTGTGCAAATATGGCGTTCCGGAGCCGTGGAGCCAAGGTTAAGGGCCGTTCGTGCTCTTGAGCGACGGCAAACGCTATGGTAGAGAGGCTAGAGGTGTCAAAATGCCTTAACCATGGTGTACGGGCATGCTTGACTCAGTGCCGAGAGCCATAGGATGCGTTGGAACCGACCATGCGGCAAAGATGGTCGTGTGTGCAAATGTGGCAGTTTGCGCCGTGGAGCCATGGTTAAGGGCCCTTCGGGCTCTCGGTGATGGAAAACTCTATGGTGGAGAGGTGAGAGGCATCAAAATGGCTTAACCATGGCGTACGGGCGTGCTTGACCCGGTGCCGAGAGCCGTAGGATGCACAGGATCCGGCCGTGCGCAGAAGACGTGTGTGCAATTATGGATGTTCTGGGAGTCGTGGAGCTATAGTTAAGGGCCATTCGGCTCTCGGGTGATGACAAACATTGTGGTGGTGGGGCCGAGAGGTGTCAAAACGCCTTAACCATGGCATACGGTCGTGCTTGACCTAGTGTCGAGAGCTATAGGACACGTAGGAACCGGGCCGTGTGGTAGCATAGTCGTGTGTGCAAATATGGCGCTTCTAGAGCGGTGGAGCCATGGTTAAGGGCCATTCGGGTTCTTGGCGGCAACAAATGCCGTGGTGGAGAGGCCAAAGGTGTTAAAACGCCTTAACCATAGTGCATGGGCATGCTTGACTTGGTGCGAGGAGCCGTAGGATGCGCATAGGAACCGGCCGTGCGACAAAGAAAGTCGTGTGTGCAAACATGGCGTTCCGGGAGCCGTGGAGCCGAGGTTAAGTGCCGTTCGGTGCTCTCGAGTGATGACAAATGCTATGGTAGAGAGGCCGGAGGTGTCAAAATGCCTTAACCATGGCATACGGGCATGCTTGACTCAAAGAGCCGGAGCCATAAAATGCGTTGGAACCGACCGTGCGGCAAAGCATGGTCGAGTGTGCAAATATGGCGGTTTTGGTGCCGTGGAGGCATGGTTAAGGGCCCTTCAGGCTCTCGGGTGATGGAAAACTCTATGGTGGAGAGGTGAGAGGCATCAAAATGGCTTAACCATGGCGTACGGGCGTGCTTGAACCGGTGCCGAGAGCCATAGGATGCATAGGATCCGACCGTGCGGCAAAGACACGGTCGTGTGTGCAATTATGGATGTTCGAGTCGTGGAGCTATAGTTAAGGGCCGTTCGGGCTCTCGGGTGATGACAAACATTGTGGTGGTGAGGCTAGAGGCATCAAAATGCCTTAACCATGGCATACGGTCATGCTTGACCTAGTGTCAAGAGCCGTAGGACACGCACGAACCTGGCCGTGCGGTAGCATATTCATGTGTGCAAATATGGCGTTCTAGAGCTGTGGAGCCATGGTTAAGGGCCATTCGGGTTCTCAGCAGCAACAAACGCTGTGGTGGAGAGGCTAGAGGTGTCAAAATGCCTTAACCATGGCGTACGGGCATGCTTGACTCGGGCCGAGCCATAGGATGCGTTGGAACCGACCGTGCGCGGCAAAGATGCTCGTGTGTGCAAATATGGCGATTTCCGGAGCCGTGGAGCCAAGGTTAAGGGCCATTCGTGCTCTCGAGCGATGGCAAACGCTATGGTAGAGAGGCCGAGGTGTCAAAATGCCTTAACCATGGCGTACGGGCATGCTTGACTCGATCCGAGAGCCATAGGATGCGTTGGAACCGACCGTGCGCGCATGGTCGTGTGTGCAAATATGGCAGTTTTGCAGCCGTGGAGCTGTGGTTAAGGGCCCTTCAGGCTCTCGGGTGATGAAAAACTCTATGGTGGAGAGGTGAGAGGCATCAAAATGGCTTAACCATGGCGTACGGGCGTGCTTGACCCGGTGCCGAGAGCCGTAGGATGCACAGGATCCGCCGCACAGTCATGTGTGCAATTATGGATGTTCTGGAGTCGTGGAGCTATAGTTAAGGGCCGTTCGGGCTCTCGGGTGATGACAAATATTGTGGTGGTGAGGCCAGAGGTGTCAAAATGCCTTAACCATGGCATACGGTCGTGCTTGACCTAGTGTCGAGAGCTATAGGACATGCAGGAACTGGCTGTGGGGTAGCATAGTCGTGTGTGCAAGTATGGCAGTTCTAGAGCTGTGGAGCCATGGTTAAGGGCCATTCGGGTTCTCGGGCGGTAATAAACGCTGTGGTGGAGAGGCCAAAGGTGTTAAAACGCCTTAACCATGGTGCATGGGCGTGCTTGACTTGGTGCGAGGAGCCGTAGGATGCATAGGAACCGCCGTGCGGCAAAGAAAGTCGTGTGTGCAAATATGGCAGTTCTGGAGCCGTGGAGCCAAGGTTAAGGGCCGTTCAGGCTCTTGAGCGACGACAAACGCTATGGTAGAGAGGCTAGAGGTGTCAAAATGCCTTAACCATGGTGTACGGGCTTGCTTGACTCAGTGCCGGGAGCCATAGGACGCGTTGGAACCGACCATGCGGCAAAGCATGGTCGTGTGTGCAAATGTGGCGCTTTACCGCCGTGGAGCCATGGTTAAGGGCCCTTCGGCTCTCGGGTGATGGAAAACTCTATGGTGGAGAGGTGAGAGGCATCAAAATGGCTTAACCATGGCGTACGGGTGTGCTTGAACCGGTGCCGAGAGCCGTAGGATGCACAGGATCCGGCCGTGCGCCAAAGACGTGTGTGCAATTATGGATGTTCGGAGTCGTGGAGCTATAGTTAAGGGCCATTCGGGCTCTCGGGTGATGACAAACATTGTGGTGGTGGGGCCAGAGGTGTCAAAACGCCTTAACCATGGCATACGGTCGTGCTTGACCTGCGTCGAGAGCCGTAGGACACGTAGGAACCGGCTGTGTGGTAGCATAGTCGTGTGTGCAAATATGGCAGTTCTAGAGCGGTGGAGCCATGGTTAAGGGCCATTCGGGTTCTTGGCGGCAACAAATGCTGTGGTCTAGAGGCCAGCAGTGTCAAAACGCCTTAACCATAGTGCATGGGCATGCTTGACTTGGTGCGAGGAGCCGTAGGATGCGCAGGAACCGGCCGTGCGGCAAAGAAAGTCGTGTGTGCAAACATGGCGTTCCGGAGCCGTGGAGCCGAGGTTAAGTGCCGTTCGTGCTCTCGAGTGATGACAAATGCTATGGTAGAGAGGCCGAGGTGTCAAAATGCCTTAACCATGGCGCATGTGCATGCTTGACTCAGAGTCGGAGCCATAAAATGCGTTGGAACCGACCGTGCGGCAAAGATGGTCGAGTGTGCAAATATGGCAGTTTTGGTGCTGTGGAGGCATGGTTAAGGGCCCTTCGTGCTCTCGGGTGATGGAAAACTCTATGGTGGAGAGGTGAGAGGCATCAAAATGGCTTAACCATGGCGTATGTGCGTGCTTGAACCGGTGCCGAGAGCCATAGGATGCATAGGATCCGACCGTGCGGCGGCAAAACAGATCGTGTGTGCAATTATGGATGTTCGGAGTCGTGGAGCTGTAGTTAAGGGCCGTTCGGTGCTCTCTCGGTGATGACAAACATTGTGGTGGTGAGGCCGAGGCATCAAAATGCCTTAACCATGGCATACGGTCATGCTTGACCTAGTGTCAAGAGTCGTAGGACACGCACGAACCGGCCAGTGCGTAGCATATTCATGTGTGCAAATATGGCAGTTCTAGAGCCGTGGAGCCATGGTTAAGGGCCATTCAGTTCTCGTGCAGCAACAAACGCTGTGGTGGAGAGGCTAGAGGTGTCAAAATGCCTTAACCATGGCGTACGGGCATGCTTGACTCGGTGCCGGAGCCATAGGATGCGTTGGAACCGACCGTGCGGCAAAGATGCTCGTGTGTGCAAATATGGCGCTTCGGAGCCGTGGAGCCAAGGTTAAGGGCCATTCGGGCTCTCGAGCGATGGCAAACGCTATGGTAGAGAGGCCGAGGTGTCAAAATGCCTTAACCATGGCGTACGGGCATGCTTGACTCCTTGCCGAGAGCCATAGGATGCGTTGGAACCGACCGTGCGACAAAGCATGGTCGTGTGTGCAAATATGGCAGTTCTGGTGCCGTGGAGCCGTGGTTAAGGGCCCTTCAGGCTCTCGGGTGATGAAAAACTCTATGGTGGAGAGGTGAGAGGCATCAAAATGGCTTAACCATGGCGTACGGGCGTGCTTGACCCGGTGCCGAGAGCCGTAGGATGCACAGGATCCGCCGCACAGTCATGTGTGCAATTATGGATGTTCTGGAGTCGTGGAGCTATAGTTAAGGGCCGTTCGGGCTCTCGGGTGATGACAAATATTGTGGTGGTGAGGCCAAAGGTGTCAAAATGCCTTAACCATGGCATACGGTCGTGCTTGACCTAGTGTCGAGAGCTATAGGACATGCAGAAGGGGTATAGTCGTGTGTGCAAATATGGCGCTTCTAGAGTTTGTGGAGCCATGGTTAAGGGCCATTCGGGTTCTCGGGGCGGTAATAAACGCCGTGGTGGAGAGGCCAAAGGTGTTAAAACGCCTTAACCATGGTGCATGGGCGTGCTTGACTTGGTGCGAGGAGCCGTAGGATGCATAGGAACCGCCGTGCGGCAAAGAAAGTCGTGTGTGCAAATATGGCGCTCGGGAGCCGTGGAGCCAAGGTTAAGGGCCGTTCAGGCTCTTGAGCGACGACAAACGCTATGGTAGAGAGGCTAGAGGTGTCAAAATGCCTTAACCATGGTGTACGGGCTTGCTTGACTCAGTGCCAGGAGCCATAGGACGCGTTGGAACCGACCATGCGGCAGCATGGTCGTGTGTGCAAATGTGGCAGTTCTACAGCCGTGGAGCCATGGTTAAGGGCCCTTCGGGCTCTCGGGTGATGGAAAACTCTATGGTGGAGAGGTGAGAGGCATCAAAATGGCTTAACCATGGCGTACGGGTGTGCTTGAACCGTGCCGAGAGCCGTAGGATGCACGGGGATCCGGCCGTGCGCCAGCACAGTCGTGTGTGCAATTATGGATGTTCTGGAGTCGTGGAGCTATAGTTAAGGGCCATTCGGGCTCTCGGGTGATGACAAACATTGTGGTGGTGGGGCCAGAGGTGTCAAAACGCCTTAACCATGGCATACGGTCGTGCTTGACCTACTGTCGAGAGCTGTAGGACACGTAGGAACCGGCTGTGTGGTAGCATAGTCGTGTGTGCAAATATGGCAGTTCTAGAGCGGTGGAGCCATGGTTAAGGGCCATTCGGGTTCTTGGCGGCAACAAATGCTGTGGTCTAGAGGCCAGCAGTGTCAAAACGCCTTAACCATAGTGCATGGGCATGCTTGACTTGGTGCGAGGAGCCGTAGGATGCGCAGGAACCGGCCGTGCGGCAGCAAAGTCGTGTGTGCAAACATGGCAGTTCCGGGAGCCGTGGAGCCGAGGTTAAGTGCCGTTCGTGCTCTCGAGTGATGACAAATGCTATGGTAGAGAGGCCGGAGGTGTCAAAATGCCTTAACCATGGCGCATGTGCATGCTTGACTCAGAGCCGGGAGCCATAAAATGCGTTGGAACCGACCGTGCGGCAAAGATGGTCGAGTGTGCAAATATGGCGCTTTTGGTCGTGGAGGCATGGTTAAGGGCCCTTCGTGCTCTCGTGTGATGGAAAACTCTATGGTGGAGAGGTGAGAGGCATCAAAATGGCTTAACCATGGCGTACGTGCGTGCTTGAACCGGTGCCGAGAGCCATAGGATGCATAGGATCCGACCGTGCGGCAAAGACAAAGACGTGTGTGCAATTATGGATGTTCTGGAGTCGTGGAGCTGTAGTTAAGGGCCGTTCAGGCTCTCAGGTGATGACAAACATTGTGGTGGTGAGGCCAGAGGCATCAAAATGCCTTAACCATGGCATACGGTCATGCTTGACCTAGTGTCAAGAGCAGTAGGACACGCACGAACCGGCCGTGCGGTAGCATATTCATGTGTGCAAATATGGTAGTTCGGGAGCCGTGGAGCCATGGTTAAGGGCCATTCGGTTCTCGGGCAGCAACAAACGCTGTGGTGGAGAGGCTAGAGGTGTCAAAATGCCTTAACCATGGCGTACGGCATGCTTGACTCGGTGCCGGGAGCCATAGGATGCGTTGGAACCGACCGTGCGGCAAAGCATGGTCGTGTGTGCAAATATGGTAGTTCGGAGCCGTAGAGCCAAGGTTAAGGGCCGTTCGTGCTCTCGAGCAATGGCAAACGCTATGGTAGAGAGGCTAGAGGTGTCAAAATGCCTTAACCATGGCATACGGGCATGCTTGACTCAAAGGCCGAGAGCCATAGGATGCGTTGGAACCGACCGTGCGGCAAAGATGGTCGTGTGTGCAAATATGGCGTTTTGCGGCCGTGGAGCGTGGTTAAGGGCCCTTCGGGCTCTCGGGTGATGAAAAACTCTATGGTGGAGAGGTGAGAGGCATCAAAATGGCTTAACCATGGCGTACGGGCATGCTTGACCCGGTGCCGAGAGCCGTAGGATGCACAGATCCGGGCCGTGCGGGGCAAAGACGCCGTGTGTGCAATTATGGATGTTCTCGGAGTCATGGAGCTATAGTTAAGGGCCGTTCGGGCTCTTGGGTGATGACAAATATTGTGGTGGTGAGGCCGAGGCGTCAAAACGCCTTAACCATGGCATACGGTCGTGCTTGACCTAGTGTCGAGAGCTATAGGACATGCAGGAACCTGGCCGGCGGTAGCATAGTCGTGTGTGCAAATATGGTAGTTCTAGAGCCGTGGAGCCATGGTTAAGGGCCATTCGGTTCTCGGGCATTAATAAACACTGTAGTGGAGAGGCCAAAGGTGTTAAAACGCCTTAACCATGGTGCATGGGCGTGCTTGACTTGGTGCGAGGAGCCGTAGGATGCATAGGAACCGGCCGTGCGGCAGCAAAGTCGTGTGTGCAAATATGGCAGTTCTGGAGCCGTGGAGCCAAGGTTAAGGGCCATTCAGGCTCTCGAGCAACGACAAACGCTATGGTAGAGAGGCCAGAGGTGTCAAAATGCCTTAACCATGGTGTACGGGCTTGCTTGACTTAGTGTCGGGAGCCATAGGACGCGTTGGAACCGACCATGCGGCAGCATGGTCGTGTGTGCAAATGTGGCAGTTTTACTGCCGTGGAGCCATGGTTAAGGGCCCTTCGGGCTCTGGGTGATGGAAAACTCTATGGTGGAGAGGTGAGAGGCATCAAAATGGCTTAACCATGGTGTACGGGTGTGCTTGAACCGGTGCCGAGAGCCGTAGGATGCACAGGATCCGCCGTGCGCCGGCACGTCGTGTGTGCAATTATGGATGTTCTCGGAGTCGTGGAGCTATAGTTAAGGGCCGTTCGGGCTCTCGGGTGATGACAAACATTGTGGTGGTAGGGCCGAGGTGTCAAAACGCCTTAACCATGGCATACGGTCATGCTTGACCTAGTGTCGAGAGTCGTAGGACACGTAGGAACCGTACTGTGCGGTAGCATAGTCGTGTGTGCAAATATGGCAGTTCTAGAGCGGTGGAGCCATGGTTAAGGGCCATTCGGGTTCTTGGGTGGCAAAAAATGTTGTGGTCAAGAGGCCAGCGGTGTCAAAATGCCTTAACCATAGTGCATGGGCGTGCTTGACTTGGTGCGAGGAGCCGTAGGATGCGCAGGAACCGGCCGTGGCGGCAAAGAAAGTCGTGTGTGCAAATATGGCGATTTCGGAGCCATGGAGCCGAGCTTAAGTGCCATTCGGGCTCTCGAGTGACGGCAAACGCTATGGTAGAGAGGCTGAGGTGTCAAAATGCCTTAACCATGGCGTATGTGCATGCTTGACTCGGAGCGGGGAGCCATAAAATGCGTTGGAACCGACCGTGCGGCAAAGCATGGTCGAGTGTGCAAATATGGCAGTTTTGGAGCCGTGGAGGCATGGTTAAGGGCCCTTCGGGCTCTCGGGTGATGGAAAACTCTATGGTGGAGAGGTGAGAGGCATCAAAATGGCTTAGCCATGGCGTACGTGCGTGCTTGACCCGGTGCCGAGAGCCATAGGATGCACAGATCCGACCGTGCAAAGACAAAGTGTTTGACGGTCGTTAAGTGCCAATTTTTACCGTCAACTAGACATGAAAAAGGACCTAAATATAATTACTATCTAGATATAGGGCTTACACTAATGGAATTCCACGAGTTTTGGTGAATGTCTGTTTCGCGCAGGTGTCACTGAAAATACCCAAGGAAGGCCCACATGTCGGGTTTACATAGAGATAATCGGGAACCGGTGAAAATTCCATGTCTGGAAGGTTCGAGAAGGCTCGGGACCAAACGGGAGCCCGAACGGGCTAGGTGGGGAGTCGGCCGACTCCCCTTGGGTCGGCCAACTCACCGGTTCGGCCAATCGAATCGGCCTCGCGGATCCCGTTCCACCGCCTTTGAGGATGAATAATAATCGTCCGTTTAGGTCGGTTTGATCCGAGGGCTGCGGTGCATCCTAGGGGGCTATATAAGCGGGGCCCCGGCCCCCGGAGGAGGCATCCCTTGAAACCCTAATTCATTATTTTCCGAGAGAATCGGTGAGAGAGGTCCCTTGAATGGATCTCCTCCCTAGAGCCTAGCATTCAAGATAGATAGAGAGAGTATAGGGTGGAGGTAGAGTTGGAGGAAGCCCGGCATGTCGGTGTCTCCTCTCCGGTTGTACTCGCGGGATCAAGTCTCCTAACCCGAGGCTTGGTTCTAGGATTATTCCGCAATTCAACTTCGATACTAGTAAGTTCTTGTTATTATTGCTCTTTGGTTTACGAGTTTACTTTATTTGCATCCGGTTGGGAATAGAGTAATCGTTCATAGCGTAAGCGTGGTGCTTGGGCTAGGTTCACTCGTAGATGCTCCCTATCCGGCCGGAACCGTGGTAGTAGCGGGGAGATGACAGTCCCTTTGTTACCTTTGTAATCCACTTCCCGTCGTAGGTAAGGTAGGTCCAAAAGTGCTAGGTTAAGCATCCTCTCGTGGTGTCTTTTCTTAGGTGCTCCCATAGAGTAGTAGTTGCAAAGCTTGCAATAGGTTGGAAGAAGACGTGGTAGTAGTCCTCTCTATATCGCTCATTACCTTGTACGTAGCTCGGGGGTTATGTATAGATTTGGGTTAGTCGATGCACGTTTTCTCCTAGCGGATGCGCTTGCGGATTATTTCTCTTTGATTCTTTCATGTGCGTATCTAGTATCAACAAGCATTTTCGGCGCCGTTGCAGGGGGAGAAAGACGGTCTGGTCTCATTGAGATAACCTAAGTCGCTTAACCATATATTGTTCTTTTATCTTTTTTCTTGTTTTCTTTTGCATTTTACTTTCTATTGTTATAGATAACCCAAATTCCACGCTTATCCACCAATATCTTGCACCCATGAGCACATGCTTAGAGCCTCTAGAACCCATGATTTTCACATCTAGCTATGAGCTACACCAATTTGTGGTTGCAATAGGTCAAAGCCAACCCTTTTCAACAGCTAGAGTCCTATCTTCTAATCAAGAGGGTAATGAACCCAAAGTCCTATCCTCTCGATCAAGTAGGTAATGAACTTCTTGCTACACTTAGGGAATCTTTTAATCTTCCTATAAATTTAGGTTTAGACCTAGCCTTACAAGACCATGTTCTTCTTCAACATCTATATATGGGTCTTGATAATATTGCCTTTGGAGGAGTTTTCCTTTCTTTACCCTTTAGTGAAGTGAGGTTTGTCCTTACTATTAATGGACATACTCCTTGCACTAGACTTCATGATAACATCCTAGAGGTAGAGAAAAAATCATCCCCCAAACAAGAAGAGGAAGTTTCCATAGCCACTTTGCAAACATTCCAATCCCATGATTTGGCTATCCATCCCAAACCAATAGTATTCCGAAGTCCCCTAAGGGAAGAAGTAATTCGACCCTTAGAAATTCTTTTTGATGGCGATTTTGGGAGGAGCATAAACTTCCCATTTCATAAGAGATCTTTTAGTGCATGCATTATAAATCTTCTCGGAAGAGATCTCTTAGAAAGCATCTCACACCCAATTCCTTTGAAGGACGTTTAGAAAGACTCAAGGATGGCATGCTAAGTGATGCCATAGAAGGAGAGCGAAGCCATCTAGGATTCACCTTTATCTTCTCCCCTTGTGTGCCCACATTAGATATAAAATACGAACCCATCTTTAAACCCATCCTTGACCCCTATGACTCGTTCTATGCTTTTTCTCCCAAACCTCCCGACGATCCTAGAAATCCGTGTACATATCCCATGCATAGGAATCATCGAGAACATATAGAGGATCTTTTAGAGCAACATCCATGGCTAGAGAGCATTAAAAACCTTTGTGCTATTGCCATTGAATGGGTGGATAAGGCCTTAGATGAGATCATTTCGAGAGACGATCCAAGGGGAATTTTGGACATTTATGATGAATCACCCTTGAAAGTGGAAAATGATGGAGACTTCAATGAGCAATGTAGTTACTTCTTTGACACTCCATCAAGACCTTGCTCATACAAAAAATCTCCTGATTCACTCAGTCTCTCTAACATTGCCCCACATGAGATCTTCCACCCTCTCAAGCTCCCTATTCCTAAAGATTTTGAAAGGGTAATTGTAGACACATATGTGCTCCATAAACATTGCAGATCTCGTTGTGTTGAATCCTGAGATTAGTGCACATAGATTGGTGTTGGAGGGGAAACCACTTCACCAATTCCATCTTGAAGGTTTCCCAAGGACAAGCTTAGTGTCCTAAAACAAGCACTATTCGATCATGGCATAACTGTTCACCTTTCTATTGTGTTGTCCTTGTTAAATGAGCATAGAGTTATAATTGTGAAAATATTCCTTCGGGTATTCGTGTCACTAACCTTTCCGCATTCAAAGCAAAAAGATTCAAAGGAACAACAAATGCAAGGTATGTCCAACCAATCATTATGCAACATTGAATTACATTCATCCAATCTTGATTTATGAAAGTTAAGCTTGGGGGATATCCTTCATTCCTTGCCATGTTGCTACATTATTTTGGTTGTCCCTACCTTTAAGGCATGCTCAATTTGCTAAACAACAATCATGCTCGCCATCACCGTTTGAGTAAATCTCTATAGTGCTTTCATGTTACCTTTATCTACCATAGTAAGTGTTGGTTTAGAAGTACTCGACATGCTTCTATTGGCTTTTAAATTAAGCGTGGTGCTTAGGTTAAATAGCCTTCCTTAATCCGATTAGGCATGGAGTCTAGTTTGGTTATTGAACTAAAATTGTCTTTGTAGTAGATATTGGTATATTTTGTTGGACTAACCCCGCAGAAAAACTTCCAAATCCAAATTGGGAGAGTCCCGAGATGAACTCACATCAAAGATGAAGCAAGGCATATGATGAACTACAACAACTTCACACGTAAGACATAGCTCATTCATCGTCCAAGAAAGAGTTCAAGGAATTTATAGCATGCCTATTCATGGTGAACCTACCAAATCACCACTTCGGTGATGGAACAAAGGAGACAAGAGTGCTACAAGAAGGATCTACATCAATAGCACTCACCCAAAGGAAGTGGATGAACAAGGCGACAAGCTATGAGAAACCTTGAAGACATCATAGCATTGAGCCCAAAACTCGAGCTAGGACACCAATGAGAAGCATGGCACAACTCACCTTATTTTGGCCAGTCAAAGACCTCTCTCGTTGTTCTCGAAGACACCATCTTGCACATCGGCGGAAAAGACAAGCATGCCATGAAAAGCATGCATCCTTGTGTCAACCAATCACCATCAAGGGTTGACTACCGACCAAGCCCAAGAAGACCATGAACAACTACATTTGCAAGATGATGTCCCTATGCCATTTGGAGATGAAGCCCGCATACAAATATTAATGAAGTCCCTTCCTTGATCATCAAGGCGGATGGCGTATCATTAACTCTTCGCCATGCCGTTAGAAGACAAAGATCATCAAGGAAGAACTCAAGCCTACATCTCCAATAAACATCAATTCATCAACCAAGGCTCAACAAGATTCAAGAATGATTGATGAAGGAACATCATGCAACCGCATCGCATCCTCATATCTTGGATTGGACAGTCCAAAGGTTTGCTCATAGGACTTAGAATCAAGAGCCCTCTCCGACAGACTTAAGAATAGAGGACAGACAATGTCTAAAGAACATGGAGTTACAACACACTTCGAGGGATGATTCAACACACACACTTGGCTTCCAATGATGAGCAACAACAAGCTTGGGGGAGGAAGGCCGCCGACACCTCTAATGATGATCCAAAGAACGCCCTTCCTCTTCTCAAACCCTCGTCACTCCGGCACACCGGTTTGCAATCCCTCCACTCGCAATTACTTCCTCTCTATAAGTTTGATTGTTTTCTATAGATGTCATACACACAAATCAAACTTAAGACAAAGTAAAATCAATCTTTAAAGAAGAAGTAATGTTGAGTAAATGTTCTATGCTAATTAAAATTTTCAACCCAATCTTTTCGTAGCATAGAATATGACCTTTAGCTTAATGACATCTCTACCCTTGTTATTATTTGTATATTCCTTCGGGTATGTGTTGTCCACTAATCCTCTACAGAGAAGAAACAATAAGTAGAGCACAAGGTCAAGGGAGAGGCCCACTAGAAGCATCTACTCTTCATCCCGTGGTGCTCCAGTGATAAAGTTCGAACCCGCAACATGCACACTAAACAAGATGCCGCTAGCATCACAATTAAAGGTTCACTTCAAACCGTTGGAGAAGGAGAGAACATGGATGACCCCTTCCTCAAGAGATATCAGCTCAAGAGGTACAGTTCTCAAGGTCTCTACCTTTGAGATCAAATAAAGCACCGAAGGATTGAACACGACAAGAAGTCCTATTCAGAGGACTTAAAACACCGAACCCTTGCCAAGGAAGTAACTTGGTAGTTATCCATATTTCCCATTGCATAAGTTTTTCCTTTAGCATATTTACTTTTTGCATAATCAATTCTTGTTGCATTTTTGCTTTGCTATATCTCGCATTAGAAAAGAAAATAGTTTTATCTTGTATTCCATCTAGAAAATGCTAAGCCCCATGTGAATAATTTTGTGGTGCGACGCCCATAAAGATATCCCCCGTGGTGGCATAAAAATAAGTTTTCATGTTAGTTGCATTTTTTTCTCGCTCGCATATCATAAAATATAAATAAAAATTTTGCAAAAATATTGAGATCCCGCTAAAAAGATTTATGAGTTAAGGAAGTTCGAGACATCCAAGGCTTAGAGGTTTATCACTAACACTTAAATCAGTTCCACAAGCTTTGTTGTCTATTTGAGCCCGAGTAACTTAAAGGATCAAGAAGAGCTAACGCGTAAGGACGTCCCGTCCCTTGTCTGAGTGTCTTTGTCTTCACCGCCGATCTTTCTCTCTATGACCATTATCCCCGACACTCGGGAGGAGCAAGACGCCTTCACCGCGCCAACAAGCAACACCAATAGACTACGTGAACATCCAGCTTTGGGGGAGAGCACCCCTTGTATCCAGCTAAGTATCACTAGCTTATCTATCTATCTATTTGTTAAGTTTGTAAAAATAAAATAGAGGAGAGTATGTGAAAAATCTGCCTCGCTAAAATGAACCCTACTGAGAATAACCTCTTATATGGAAATGATGAATAGTTGCTCGCCGTAATTCCTTTCAAGTACCTAGTTTTCAACCTTGCACTCTCCCGAGTTTTGGACACAACCGTTTAGATTTGAGATTTACTCGAACCCGAAACTTGTGGGTAGCGAATGCTTGATCTAAGTCTAGGTAGTTGAAGGATATGATATGGGAAAGTTTTGAGTGATGTCCATCTTGTTCCTAGAGATGCTAGAGTTTCGGAGAGTTTATCTTTAAAATCTTAAAATTTCTGCATGATGAGTTCCCGTATGACGAGAGTTAAAAATTCCTACCACGGCCATACATTCATGCTTGCTAGATTAGGAAAACCCATCTATTTATATATATCATATTGTAGGCTTGAGTGTAGTCTTTATAGGCATCGAGTGTGGTTATCTTTTGTGGACCCATAAGGAACCAAATCATGCGGTTAAAGTCAATACTATGTGCTCTCCATCCATTGATCTATGCTACTTCTGTCCTCAGAAGCATGCACCCATTTTATAAATACTACATTCATTCTGTGCTACTTCTGTCCCAAGAAGTACCACCCACATATAGATCCACATCCACCACATATTATGCTATCTCTACCCTGGAGATACGCACCTATGCTGCTCCTACCTTGGGAGTACGCATTCCCCCACATATTGTGCTATCTCTACCCTGGAGATACGCGCTTATGCTGCTCCTACCCTGGGAGTACGCATGCATCCATCCATCCATCCATCCACAAAATACATACGCCACTCATTTCACTTCATCCGAAAAGGTTCTACTCCTATCCCGGGAGTGAACATCTAGAAATAATCATCGCCGTTCCATTTGCCTACATAAAAGCTCCAGTCATTATCATTTCAAGTTATACACTCCCCGTTGCTAAAGTTTCGTTTTCGAGGATTGGTTGCTCTAAAAAAAAGAGAGAGAGAGAAAAAAAAAAAAAAAAAAAAAGAAGAAAGGAAAAAAAAAGAGAAAGAAAGAAAGAAAGAAAGAGTAGCCAAGTCCTTCCTTTCAAGAAGTTTCAAGGTTTCCGAATAAAGGGAGTCATGTTATCCCCAAAGGAGCAAGTGTAGAAGTAGATGTTCACCAAGTGATCACCCCTCATAATCATTTCCTTATCATTATCATCTTATTATTCATCCCATTTCCTCATTCACATGCACATATGACTTTATTATTATTTTAGTTCCTATTGGTTCCATGGTTTAACCGTGCAATATATGCAAGTGAGTTTGAGTGTCTCCCCACCTATAAGCTCCACATAAGCCTATTAGAAGTAGGGTGAGAGAGAGAGAAGGCACTTTCCACTATGCCTTAGTTCCACAAATACCACATATTCTCGAGAGAAGAGAGAAGGCATACGCAACACACATGCCTTGGAGAGGATCCGTAAATACCACAAATGAGAGACTTGAAAGAGTCATACAAGGAAACTCGAGTTTTATTTGAAAATCTTGCAAAAACTCCGGAATAATAGTTGATCAAAGAGCGAGAAACATAGTGCTTGACTTGACCGTTCGTCTTTCAACCGCTCAAGACCCAAGTGACGGCTACAAGCCCCATGGTGAAAGGTAATATGAGTAAGTTTTGAGTCGAATAGTTCACTCTAATCCGGAGGAGAGTTCTTGTTTGAATGCATGTGTACTTTTGAGGCGTGAAAGCATTGTAGCAACTCCCGATCCATCGAGTTTATCTTTGCTCGAGACGAGCAAAAGGTAAGCTTGGGGGAGTTGTTGACGGTCGTTAAGTGCCAATTTTTACCGTCAACTAGACATGAAAAAGGACCTAAATATAATTACTATCTAGATATAGGGCTTACACTAATGGAATTCCACGAGTTTTGGTGAATGTCTGTTTCTACAGGGTGTCAGCTGAAAATACCCAAGGATGGCCCACATGTCAGGTTTACATAGAGATAATCGGGAACCGGTGAAAATTCTGTAATCTGGAAGGTTCGAGAAGGCTCTGGACCAAACGGGAGCCCGAACGGGCTAGGTGGGGAGTCGGCCGACTCCCCCCTTGGGTCGGCTGACTCACCAGTTCAGCCAATCGAATCGCCTCGTGGATCCCCGTTCCACCGCCTTTGAGGATGAATAATAATCGTCCGTTTAGGTCGGTTTGATCCGAGGGCTGCGGTGCATCCTAGGGGGCTATATAAGCGGGGCCCCCGGCCCCCGGAGGAGGCATCCCTTGAAACCCTAATTCATTATTTTCCAGAGAGAATCAGGTGAGAGAGGTCCCTTGAATGGATCTCCTCCCTAGAGCCTAGCATTCAAGATAGATAGAGAGAGTATAGAGTGGAGGTAGAGTTGGAGGAAGCCCGGCATGTCGGTGTCTCCTCTCCGGTTGTACCTGCGGGATCAAGTCTCCTAACCCGAGGCTTGGTTCTAGGATTATTCTGCAATTCAACTTCTGATACTAGTAAGTTCTTGTTATTATTGCTCTTTGGTTTACGAGTTTACTTTATTCGCATCCGGTTGGGAATAGAGTAATCGTTCATAGCGTAAGCGTGGTGCTTGGGCTAGGTTCACTCGTAGATGCTCCCTATCCGCCGAACCGTGGTAGTAGCGGGGAGATGAGTCCCTTTGTTACCTTTGTAATCCACTTCCCGTCGGTAGGTAAGGTAGGTCCAAAAGTGCTAGGTTAAGCATCCTCTCGTGGTGTCTTTTGTTAGGTGCTCCCATAGAGTAGTAGTTGCAAAGCTTGCCATAGGTTGGAAGAAGACTGTGGTAGTAGTCCTCTCTATATCGCTCATTACCTTGTCTGTAGCTCAGGGGTTAAGTATAGATTTGGGTTAGTCAGATGCACGTTTTCTCCTAGCGGATAAATAAATAACGATACTCTGGAATATCTCCCGGGTGAAGTGCTCACCGATATCCGTGCGCTTGCGGATTATTTCTCTTTGATTCTTTCGTGTGCGTATCTAGTATCAACACACAGTCGTGTGTGCAATTATGGATGTTCGGAGTCGTGGAGTCAGTAGTTAAGGGCCGTTCGGGCTCTCGGGTGATGACAAACATTGTGGTGGTGCGGCCGGAGGCATCAAAATGCCTTAACCATGGCATACGGTCATGCTTGACCTAGTGTCAAGAGCCGTAGGACACGCACGAACCGGGCCGTGCGGTAGCATATTCGTGTGTGCAAATATGGCGTTCTAGAGTTTGTGGAGCCATGGTAAAGGGCCATTCAAGTTCTCGGCGGCAACAAACGCTGTGGTGGAGAGGCTAGAGGTGTCAAAATGCCTTAACCATGGCGTACGGGCATGCTTGACTCGGTGCCGGGAGCCATAGGATGCGTTGAACCGACCGTGCGGCGGCATGGTCGTGTGTGCAAATATGGCGTTCGGAGCCGTGGAGCCAAGGTTAAGGGCTGTTCGGGCTCTCGAGCGATGGCAAACGCTATGGTAGAGAGGCCGAGAGGTGTCAAAATGCCTTAACCATGGCGTACGGGCATGCTTGACTCGGTGCCGAGAGCCATAGGATGCGTTGGAACCGACCGTGCGAAAGCATGGTCGTGTGTGCAAATATGGCGTTTTGTACTGTGGAGCCGTGGTTAAGGGCCCTTCAGGTCTCGGGTGATGAAAAACTCTATGGTGGAGAGGTGAGAGGCATCAAAATGGCTTAACCATGGCGTACGGCGTGCTTGACCCGGTGCCGAGAGCCGTAGGATGCACGGGATCCGCCGCATGGCAGCACGGTCGTGTGTGCAATTATGGATGTTCGGAGTCGTGGAGCTATAGTTAAGGGCCGTTCGGGCTCTCGGGTGATGACAAATATTGTGGTGGTGAGGCCGAGGCGTCAAAATGCCTTAACCATGGCATACGGTCGTGCTTGACCTAGTGTCGAGAGCTATAGGACATGCAGGAACCGGGCCGTGCGGTAGCATAGTCGTGTGTGCAAATATGGCGTTCTAGAGCCGTGGAGCCATGGTTAAGGGCCATTCGGGTTCTTGGGCGGTAATAAACACTGTGGTGGAGAGGCCAAAGGTGTTAAAACGCCTTAACCAAGGTGCATGGGCGTGCTTGACTTGGTGCGAGGAGCCATAGGACGCATAGGAACCGGCCGTGCGGCAAAGAAAGTCGTGTGTGCAAATATGGTTACGGAGCCGTGGAGCCGAGGTTAAGGGCCGTTCAGGCTCTCGAGCGACGACAAATGCTATGGTAGAGAGGCTAGAGGTGTCAAAATGCCTTAACCATGGCGTACGGGCTTGCTTGACTCAGTGCCGGGAGCCATAGGACGCGTTGGAACCGACCATGCGGCAGCATGGTCGTGTGTGCAAATGTGGTAGTTTTACTGACGTGGAGCCATGGTTAAGGGCCCTTCAGGCTCTCGGGTGATGGAAAACTCTATGGTGGAGAGGTGAGAGGCATCAAAATGGCTTAACCATGGCGTACGGGTGTGCTTGAACCGGTGCCGAGAGTCGTAGGATGCACGGGATCCGGCCGTGCGCCAAAGACAGTCGTGTGTGCAATTATGGATGTTCGAGTCGTGGAGCTATAGTTAAGGGCCGTTCAGGCTCTCGGGTGATGAAAACATTGTGGTGGTGGGGCCAGAGGTGTCAAAATGCCTTAACCATGGCATACGGTCGTGCTTGACCTAGTGTCGAGAGCTGTAGGACACGTATGAACCGGCTGTGCGGTAGCATAGTCATGTGTGCAAATATGGCAGTTCTAGAGCCGTGGAGCCATGGTTAAGGGCCATTCGGGTTCTCAGGCGGCAACAAACGCTGTGGTGGAGAGGCTAGAGGTGTCAAAATGCCTTAACCATGGCGTACGGGCATGCTTGCTCAGTGCCAGGAGCCATAGGATGCATTGGAACTGACCGTGCAGCAGCATGGTCGTGTGTGCAAATATGGCAGTTCTGGAGCCGTGGAGCCAAGGTTAAGGGCCATTCAGGCTCTCGAGCGATGGCAAACGCTATGGTAGAGAGGCCAGAGGTGTCAAAATGCCTTAACCATGGCGTACGGGCATGCTTGACTCAGTGCCGAGAGCCATAGGATGCGTTGGAACCGACCGTGCGGCAAAGCATGGTCGTGTGTGCAAATATGGCGTTTTGCGACGTGGAGCCGTGGTTAAGGGCCCTTCGGGCTCTCGGGTGATGAACAACTCTATGGTGGAGAGGTGAGAGGCATCAAAATGGCTTAACCATGGCGTACGGGCGTGCTTGACCCGGTGCCGAGAGCCGTAGGATGCACGGGATCCGGCCGTGCGGCAAAGCACGGTCGTGTGTGCAATTATGGATGTTCGGAGTCGTGGAGCTATAGTTGAGGGCCGTTCGGTCTCTCGGGTGATGACAAATATTGTGGTGGTGAGGCCGAGGCGTCAAAATGCCTTAACCATGGCATACGGTCGTGCTTGACCTAGTGTCAAGAGCTATAGGACATGCAGAACCGGGCCGTGCGGTAGCATAGTCGTGTGTGCTAATATGGCGGTTCTAGAGCCGTGGAGCCATGGTTAAGGGCCATTCGGGTTCTCGGGCGGTAATAAACGCCGTGGTGGAGAGGCCAAAGGTGTAAATGCCTTAACCATGGTGCATGGGCGTGCTTGACTTGGTGTGAGGAGCCGTAGGACGATAGGAACCGGCCGTGCGGCGGCAAAGAAAAAGTCGTGTGTGTGCAAATATGGCGTTACTCCGGGAGCCGTGGAGACGAGGTTAAGTGCCATTCGGGCTCTCGAGCGACGACAAACGCTATGGTAGAGAGGCCAGAGGTGTCAAAATGCCTTAACCATGGCGTACGGGCTTGCTTGACTCGGCCGAGAGCCATAGGACGCGTTGGAACCGACCATGCGGCGGCATGGTCGTGTGTGCAAATGTGGCGGTTTACCGCCGTGGAGCCATGGTTAAGGGCCCTTCAGGCTCTCGGGTGATGGAAAACTCTATGGTGGAGAGGTGAGAGGCATCAAAATGGCTTAACCATGGCGTACGGGTGTGCTTGAACCGGTGCCGAGAGCCGTAGGATGCACAGGATCCGGCCGTGCACCAGCACAGTCGTGTGTGCAATTATGGATGTTCTGGAGTCATAGAGCTATAGTTAAGGGCCGTTCGGGCTCTCGGGTGATGACAAACATTGTGGTGGTGGGGCCAGAGGTGTCAAAACGCCTTAACCATGGCATACGGTCGTGCTTGACCTAGTGTCGAGAGCCGTAGGACACGTAGGAACCGGCCGTGCGGTAGCATAGTCGTGTGTGCAAATATGGCGTTCTAGAGCGGTGGAGCCATGGTTAAGGGCCATTCGGGTTCTTGGGCGGCAACAAATGCGTGGTCGAGAGGCCGGCGGTGTTGAAACGCCTTAACCATAGTGCATGGGCGTGCTTGACTTGGTGCGAGGAGCCGTAGGATGCGCAGGAACCGCCGTGCGGCAAAGAAAGTCGTGTGTGCAAATATGGCGGTTCCGGAGCCGTGGAGCCGAGGTTAAGTGCCGTTCGGGCTCTCGAGTGATGGCAAATGCTATGGTAGAGAGGCCAGAGGTGTCAAAATGCCTTAACCATGGCGTACAGGCATGCTTGACTCAGAGCCGGGAGCCATAAAATGCGTTGGAACCGACCGTGCGGCAGCATGGTCGAGTGTGCAAATATGGCAGTTTTGGAGCCGTGGAGGCATGGTTAAGGGCCCTTCAGGCTCTTAGGTGATGGAAAACTCTATGGTGGAGAGGTGAGAGGCATCAAAATGGCTTAACCATGGCGTACGAGCGTGCTTGACCCGGTGCCGAGAGCCGTAGGATGCACAGGATCCGGCTGCGTGGCAGCACAGTCGTGTGTGCAATTATGGATGTTCTGGAGTCGTGGAGCTATAGTTAAGGGCCGTTCGGGCTCTCGGGTGATGACAAATATTGTGGTGGTGAGGCCGAGGCGTCAAAATGCCTTAACCATGGCATACGGTCGTGCTTGACCTAGTGTCGAGAGCTATAGGACATGCAGGAACCGGGCCGTGCGGTAGCATAGTCGTGAGTGCAAATATGGCGTTCTAGAGCCGTGGAGCCATGGTTAAGGGCCATTCGGGTTCTTGGGCGGTAATAAACACCGTGGTGGAGAGGCCAAAGGTGTTAAAACGCCTTAACCAAGGTGCATGGGCGTGCTTGACTTGGTGCGAGGAGCCGTAGGACGCATAGGAACCGCCGTGCGGCAAAGAAAGTCGTGTGTGCAAATATGGCGTTCCGGGAGCCGTGGAGCCGAGGTTAAGGGCCGTTCGGGCTCTCGAGCGATGACAAATGCTATGGTAGAGAGGCTAGAGGTGTCAAAATGCCTTAACCATGGCGTACGGGCTTGCTTGACTCGCCGGGAGCCATAGGACGCGTTGGAACCGACCATGCGGCAAAGCATGGTCGTGTGTGCAAATGTGGTAGTTTTACTGATGTGGAGCCATGGTTAAGGGCCCTTCAGGCTCTCGGGTGATGGAAAACTCTATGGTGGAGAGGTGAGAGGCATCAAAATGGCTTAACCATGGCGTACGGGTGTGCTTGAACCGGTGCCGAGAGTCGTAGGATGCACAGGATCCGGCCGTGCGCCGGCACGATCGTGTGTGCAATTATGGATGTTGGAGTCGTGGAGCTATAGTTAAGGGCCGTTCAGGCTCTCGGGTGATGACAAACATTGTGGTGGTGAGGCCAGAGGCATCAAAATGCCTTAACCATGGCATACGGTCATGCTTGACCTAGTGTCAAGAGCCGTAGGACACGCACGAACCGGCTGTGCGGTAGCATATTCGTGTGTGCAAATATGGCAGTTCTAGAGTTGTGGAGCCATGGTTAAGGGCCATTCGGGTTCTTAGGTGGCAACAAACACCGTGGTGGAGAGGCTAGAGGTGTCAAAATCCCTTAACCATGGCGTACGGGCATGCTTGACTGGTGCCGGGAGCCATAGGATGCGTTGGAACCGACCGTGCGGCAAAGCATGGTCGTGTGTGCAAATATGGCGGTTCGGAGCCGTGGAGCCAAGGTTAAGGGCCGTTCGGGCTCTCGAGCGATGGCAAACGCTATGGTAGAGAGGCCGGAGGTGTCAAAATGCCTTAACCATGGCGTACGGGCATGCTTGACTCGCCGAGAGCCATAGGATGCGTTGGAACCAACCGTGCGGCAAAGCATGGTCGTGTGTGCAAATATGGCGGTTTGCGGCCGTGGAGCCGTGGTTAAGGGCCCTTCGGGCTCTCGGGAGATGAAAAACTCTATGGTGGAGAGGTGAGAGGCATCAAAATGGCTTAACCATGGCGTACGGGCGTGCTTGACCCGGTGCCGAGAGCCGTAGGATGCACGGGATCCGGCGTGCGGCAAAGACACGGTCGTGTGTGCAATTATGGATTTTGGAGTCGAGAGCTATAGTTAAGGGCCGTTCGGGCTCTTGGGTGATGACAAATATTGTGGTGGTGAGGACAGAGGCGTCAAAACGCCTTAACCATGGCATACGGTCATGCTTGACCTAGTGTCGAGAGCTATAGGACATGCAGAACCGGGCCGTGCGGTAGCATAGTCGTGTGTGCAAATATGGCAGTTCTTGAGCTGTGGAGCCATGGTTAAGGGCCATTCGGGTTCTCGGGCGGTAATAAACGCTGTGGTGGAGAGGCCAAAGGTGTTAAAATGCCTTAACCATGGTGCATGGGCGTGCTTGACTTGGTGCGAGGAGCCATAGGACGCATAGGAACCGCCGTGCGGCAAGCAAAGTCGTGTGTGCAAATATGGTAGTTACGGAGCCGTGGAGCCGAGGTTAAGGGCCATTCGGGCTCTCGAGCGATGACAAACGCTATGGTAGAGAGGCCGAGAGGTGTCAAAATGCCTTAACCATGGCGTACGGGCTTGCTTGACTCGTAGCCGGGAGCCACGGGGACGCGTTGGAACCGACCATGCGGCAAAGCATGGTCGTGTGTGCAAATGTGGCAGTTTTGGAGCCGTGGAGCCATGGTTAAGGGCCCTTCAGGCTCTCGGGTGATGGAAAACTCTATGGTGGAGAGGTGAGAGGCATCAAAATGGCTTAACCATGGCGTACGGGTGTGCTTGAACCGGTGCCGAGAGGCGTAGGATGCACGGGATCCGGCCGTGCGCAAAGCACAGTCGTGTGTGCAATTATTGATGTTTTGGAGTCGTGGAGCTATAGTTAAGGGCCGTTCGGGCTCTCGGGTGATGACAAACATTGTGGTGGTGGGGCCGGAGAGGTGTCAAAACGCCTTAACCATGGCATACGGTCGTGCTTGACCTAGTGTCGAGAGCCGTAGGACACGTAGGAACCGGCGTGCGGTAGCATAGTCGTGTGTGCAAATATGGCGTTCTAGAGCGGTGGAGCCATGGTTAAGGGCCATTCGGGTTCTTGGGCGGCAACAAATGCTGTGGTGGAGAGGGTAGCGGTGTCAAAACGCCTTAACCATAGTGCATGGGCGTGCTTGACTTGGTGCGAGGAGCCGTAGGATGCGCAAATAGGAACCGGCCGACCGCGGCAAAGAAAGTCGTGTGTGCAAATATGGCAGTTCGGGAGCCGTGGAGCCGAGGTTAAGTGCCGTTCGGGCTCTCGAGTGATGGCAAACGCTATGGTAGAGAGGCCGAGGTGTCAAAATGCCTTAACCATGGCCTACGGGCATGCTTGACTCAGAGCCGGAGCCATAAAATGCGTTGGAACCGACCGTGCGGCGCAAAGCATGGTTGAGTGTACAAATATGGCAGTTTTGGAGCCGTGGAGGCATGGTTAAGGGCCCTTCGGGCTCTCGGGTGATGGAAAACTCTATGGTGGAGAGGTGAGAGGCATCAAAATGGCTTAACCATGGCGTACAGGCGTGCTTGACCCGGTGCCGAGAGCCATAGGATGCACAGGATCCGACCTTGCGGCAACACAGTCATGTGTGCAATTATGGATGTTCTAGAGTCATGGAGCTATAGTTAAGGGCCCTTCGGGCTCTGGGTGATGACAAACATTGTGGTGGTGAGGCCAGAGGCATCAAAATGCCTTAACCATGGCATACGGTCATGCTTGACCTAGTGTCAAGAGAGCTATAGGACACGCACGAACCGGGCCGTGCGGTAGCATATTCGTGTGTGCAAATATGGCAGTTCTAGAGCTGTGGAGCCATGGTTAAGGGCCATTCGGGATCTCGGGCGGCAACAAACACTATGGTGGAGAGGCCAGAGGTGTCAAAATGCCTTAACCATGGCGCATGGGCATGCTTGACTTGGTGCGAGGAGCCATAGGATGCGTTAGGAACCGACCGTGCGGCAAAGCATGGTCGTGTGTGCAAATATGGCAGTTCGGAGCCGTGGAGCCAAGGTTAAGGGCCGTTCGGGCTCTCGAGCGATGGCAAACGCTATGGTAGAGAGGCCGGAGGTGTCAAAATGCCTTAACCATGGCGTACGGGCATGCTTGACTCAAGTGCCGAGAGCCATAGGATGCGTTGGAACCGACCGTGCGGCAAAGCATGGTCGTGTGTGCAAATATGGCGTTTTGCCGCCGTGGAGCTATGGTTAAGGGCCCTTCGGGCTCTCGGGTGATGAAAACTCTATGGTGGAGAGGTGAGAGGCATCAAAATGGCTTAACGATGGCGTACGGGCGTGCTTGACCCGGTGCCGAGAACCGTAGGATGCACGGGATCCGGCCGTGCAAAGCACGGTCGTGTGTGCAATTATGGATGTTCTAGAGTCGTGGAGCTATAGTTAAGGGCCGTTCGGGCTCTCGGGTGATGACAAATATTGTGGTGGTGAGGCCGAGGCGCCAAAACGCCTTAACCATGGCATACGGTCGTGCTTGACCTAGTGTCGAGAGCTATAGGACATGCAGGAACCGGCCGTGCGGTAGCATAGTCGTGTGTGCAAATATGGCGTTCTAGAGCGGTGGAGCCATGGTTAAGCCCCATTCGGGTTCTCTTGGGCGGTAACAAATGCTGTGGTGGAGAGGCCAAAGGTGTTAAAATGCCTTAACCATGGTGCATGGGCGTGCTTGACTTGGTGCGAGGAGCCGTAGGACGCATAGGAACCGGCCATGCGGCAGCAAAGTCGTGTGTGCAAATATTGCAGTTCTGGAGCCGTGGAGCCGAGGTTAAGGGCCGTTCAGGTTCTCGAGCGACGACAAACGCTATGGTAGAGAGACCAGAGGTGTCAAAATGCCTTAACCATGGCGTACGGGCTTCCTTGACTCGTGCCGGGAGCCATATGCGTTGGAACCGACCATGCGGCAAAGATGGTCGTGTACAAATGTGGCGTTTTGGAGCCGTGGAGCCATGGTTAAGGGCCCTTCGGGCTCTCGGGTGATGGAAAACTCTATGGTGGAGAGGTGAGAGGTATCAAAATGGCTTAACCATGGCGTATGGGTGTGCTTGATCCGGTGCCGAGAGCCGTAGGATGCACAAGATCCGCCGTGCGGCAACACAAGTCGTGTGTGCAAATATGGATGTTTTGGAGTTGTGAAGCTATAGTTAAGGGCCGTTCGGGCTCTCGGGTGATGACAAACATTGTGGTGGTGGGGCCGGAGGTGTCAAAATGCCTTAACCATGGCATACGGTCGTGCTTGACCTAGTGTCGAGAGTCGTAGGACACGTAGGAACCGGGCCGTGCGGTAGCATAGTCGTGTGTGCAAATATGGCAGTTCTAGAGCGGTGGAGCCATGGTTAAGGGCCATTCGGGTTCTGGGCGGCAACAAAACACTGTGGTGGTGAGGCTAGCGGTGTCAAAACGCCTTAACCATAGTGCATGGGCGTGCTTGACTTGGTGCGAGGAGCCGTAGGATGCGCAGGAACCGCCGTGCGGCAAAGCAAAGTCGTGTGTGCAAATATGCCGTTCGGAGCCGTGGAGCCAAGGTTAAGTGCCATTCGGGCTCTCGAGTGATGGCAAACGCTATGGTAGAGAGGCCGGAGGTGTCAAAATGCCTTAACCATGGCGTACGGGCATGCTTGACTCGAGCCGGAGCCATAAAATGCGTTGGAACCGACCGTGCGGCAAAGCATGGTTGAGTGTACAAATATGGCAGTTTTGGAGCCGTGGAGGCATGGTTAAGGGCCCTTCGAGGCTCTCGGGTGATGGAAAACTCTATGGTGGAGAGGTGAGAGGCATCAAAATGGCTTAACCATGGCGTACGGGCGTGCTTGACCCGGTGCCGAGAGCCATAGGATGCACAGGATCCGACCTTGCGGCAACACAGTCGTGTGTGCAATTATGGATGTTCTAGAGTCATGGAGCTATAGTTAAGGGCCCTTCAGGCTCTCGGGTGGTGACAAACATTGTGGTGGTGAGGCCGGGAGGCATCAAAATGCCTTAACCATGGCATACGGTCATGCTTGACCTAGTGTCAAGAGCTAGGACACGCACGAACCGGGCGTGCGGTAGCATATTCGTGTGTGCAAATATGGCGTTCTAGAGCTGTGGAGCCATGGTTAAGGGCCATTCAGGATCTCAGGCGGCAACAAACACTATGGTGGTGAGGCTAGAGGTGTCAAAATGCCTTAACCATGGCGTGCATGGGCATGCTTGACTTGGTGCGAGGAGCCATAGGATGCGATAGGAACCGACCGTGCGGCAAAGAAATGGTCGTGTGTGCAAATATGGCAGTTACGGAGCCGTGGAGCCAAGGTTAAGGGCCGTTCGGGCTCTCGAGCGATGGCAAACGCTATGGTAGAGAGGCCAGAGGTGTCAAAATGCCTTAACCATGGCGTACGGGCATGCTTGACTCGGTCTGCCGAGAGCCATAGGATGCGTTGGAACCGACCGTGCGGCAAAGATGGTCGTGTGTGCAAATATGGCAGTTTTGCGCCGTGGAGCTATGGTTAAGGGCCCTTCGGGCTCTCGGGTGATGAAAACTCTATGGTGGAGAGGTGAGAGGCATCAAAATGGCTTAACGATGGCGTACGGGCGTGCTTGACCGGTGCCGAGAACCGTAGGATGCACGGGATCCGGCCGTGCGCGGCAAGACAGTCGTGTGTGCAATTATGGATGTTCTAGAGTCGTGGAGCTATAGTTAAGGGCCGTTCGGGCTCTCGGGTGATGACAAACATTGTGGTGGTGGGGCCGGAGGCGCCAAAACGCCTTAACCATGGCATACGGTCGTGCTTGACCTAGTGTCGAGAGCTATAGGACACGTAGGAACCGGCCGTGCGGTAGCATAGTCGTGTGTGCAAATATGCGGTTCTAGAGCGGTGGAGCCATGGTTAAGCCCCATTCGGGTTCTCTTGGGCGGTAACAAATGCCGTGGTGGAGAGGCCAAAGGTGTTAAAATGCCTTAACCATGGTGCATGGGCGTGCTTGACTTGGTGCGAGGAGCCGTAGGATGCGCATAGGAACCGCCATGCGGCAAAGCAAAGTCGTGTGTGCAAATATTGGCGGTTACGGAGCCGTGGAGCCGAGGTTAAGGGCCATTCAGGTTCTCGAGCGATGACAAACGCTATGGTAGAGAGACCAGAGGTGTCAAAATGAACCTTAACCATGGCGTACAAACGGGCATGCTTGACTCGTGATGGCAAACGCTATGGAGCCATGCCTTAAATGCGTTGGCATGCTTGACCGAGCCGGGAGCCATAAAATGCGTTGCGTGCGGCAAAGATGGTTGAGTGTACAAATATGGCAGTTTTGGAGCCGTGGAGGCATGGTTAAGGGCCCTTCAGGCTCTCAGGTGATGGAAAACTCTATGGTGGAGAGGTGAGAGGCATCAAAATGGCTTAACCATGGCGTACAGGCGTGCTTGACCCGGTGCCGAGAGCCATAGGATGCACAGGATCCGACCTTGCGGCAACACAGTCGTGTGTGCAATTATGGATGTTCTAGAGTCATGGAGCTATGGTTAAGGGCCCTTCAGGCTCTCGGGTGATGACAAACATTGTGGTGGTGAGGCCAGAGGCATCAAAATGCCTTAACCATGGCATACGGTCATGCTTGACCTAGTGTCAAGAGCTGTAGGACACGCACGAACCGGCTGTGCGGTAGCATATTCGTGTGTGCAAATATGGCAGTTCTAGAGCTGTGGAGCCATGGTTAAGGGCCATTCAGGATCTCAGGCGGCAACAAACACTATGGTGGTGAGGCTAGAGGTGTCAAAATGCCTTAACCATGGCGTACGGGCATGCTTGACTCAGTGCCGAGAGCCATAGGATGCGTTGGAACCGACCGTGTGGCAGCATGGTCGTGTGTGCAAATATGGCAGTTTTGCAGCCGTGGAGCTATGGTTAAGGGCCCTTCAGGCTCTCGGGTGATGAAAAACTCTATGGTGGAGAGGTGAGAGGCATCAAAATGGCTTAACGATGGCGTACGGGCGTGCTTGACCCGGTGCCGAGAACCGTAGGATGCACAGGATCCGGCTGTGCGGCAGCACAGTCGTGTGTGCAATTATGGATGTTCTAGAGTCGTGGAGCTATAGTTAAGGGCCGTTCGGGCTCTCGGGTGATGACAAATATTGTGGTGGTGAGGCCAGAGGCGCCAAAACGCCTTAACCATGGCATACGGTCGTGCTTGACCTAGTGTCGAGAGCTATAGGACATGCAGGAACGCCCGTGCGGTAGCATAGTCGTGTGTGCAAATATGCCGGTTCTAGAGTTTGTGGAGCCATGGTTAAGCCCCATTCGGGTTCTCGGGCGGTAACAAACGCTGTGGTGGAGAGGCCAAAGGTGTTAAAATGCCTTAACCATGGTGCATGGGCGTGCTTGACTTGGTGCGAGGAGCCGTAGGACGCATAGGAACCGCCATGCGGCGGCAAAGAAAGTCGTGTGTGCAAATATTGCGTTCCGGAGCCGTGGAGCCGAGGTTAAGGGCCGTTCAGGTTCTCGAGCGATGACAAACGCTATGGTAGAGAGACCAGAGGTGTCAAAATGCCTTAACCATGGCGTACGGGCTTGCTTGACTCTGTGCCAGGAGCCATAGGACGCGTTGGAACCGACCATGCGGCGGCATGGTCGTGTGTGCAAATGTGGCGGTTTTCGCCGTGGAGCCATGGTTAAGGGCCCTTCAGGCTCTCGGGTGATGGAAAACTCTATGGTGGAGAGGTGAGAGGTATCAAAATGGCTTAACCATGGCGTACGGGTGTGCTTGAATCGGTGCCGAGAGCCGTAGGATGCACAAGATCCGGCCGTGCGCCAGCACAGTCGTGTGTGCAATTATGGATGTTTTGGAGTTGTGAAGCTATAGTTAAGGGCCGTTCGGGCTCTCGGGTGATGACAAACATTGTGGTGGCGGGGCCAGAGGTGTCAAAATGCCTTAACCATGGATACGGTCGTGCTTGACCTAGTGTCGAGAGCTGTAGGACACGTAGGAACCGGCTGTGCGGTAGCATAGTCGTGTGTGCAAATATGGTAGTTCTAGAGCGGTGGAGCCATGGTTAAGGTCCATTCGGGTTCTTGGGCGACAACAAATGCTGTGGTCGAGAGGCCAGCGGTGTCAAAACGCCTTAACCATAGTGCATGGGCGTGCTTGACTTGGTGCGAGGAGCCGTAGGATGCGCAGGAACCGGCCGTGCGGCAGCAAAGTCGTGTGTGCAAATATGGCAGTTCTGGAGCCGTGGAGCCGAAAGGCTCTCGAGTGACGGCAAACGCTATGGTAGAGAGCCAGAGGTGTCAAAATGCCTTAACCATGGCGTACAGGCATGCTTGACTCAGAGCCGGGAGCCATAAAATGCGTTGGAACCGACCGTGCGGCAGCATGGTCGAGTGTGCAAATATGGCAGTTTTGGAGCCGTGGAGGCATGGTTAAGGGCCCTTCAGGCTCTCAGGTGATGGAAAACTCTATGGTGGAGAGGTGAGAGGCATCAAAATGGCTTAACCATGGCGTACGGGTGTGCTTGAACAGGTGCCGAGAGCCGTAGGATGCACAGGATCCGGCCGTGCGCCAGCACAGTCATGTGTGCAATTATGGATGTTCTGGAGTCGTGGAGCTATAGTTAAGTGCCGTTCGGGCTCTCGGGTGATGACAAACATTGTGGTGGTGGGGCCAGAGGTGTCAAAACACCTTAACCATGGCATACGGTCGTGGTTGACCTAGTGTCGAGAGCTGTAGGACACGTAGGAACCGGCTGTGCGGTAGCATAGTCGTGTGTGCAAATATGGCAGTTCTAGAGCGGTGGAGCCATGGTTAAGGGCCATTCGGGTTCTTGGGTGGCAACAAATGCTGTGATCGAGAGGCCAGCGGTGTCAAAACGCCTTAACCATAGTGCATGGGTGTGCTTGACTTGGTGCGAGGAGCCATAGGATGCGCAGGAACCGGCCGTGAGGCAGCAAAGTCGTGTGTGCAAATATGGCAGTTCTGGAGCAGTGGAGCCGAGGTTAAGTGCCGTTCAGGCTCTCGAGTGACGGCAAACGCTATGGTAGAGAGGCCAGAGGTGTCAAAATGCCTTAACCATGGCGTACAGGCATGCTTGACTCGAGCGGGAGCCATAAAATGCTTTGGAACCGACCGTGCGGCGGCATGGTCGAGTGTGCAAATATGGCAGTTTTGGAGCCGTGGAGGCATGGTTAAGGGCCCTTCGGGCTCTCGGGTGATGGAAAACTCTATGGTGGAGAGGTGAGAGGCATCAAAATGGCTTAACCATGGCGTACGGGCGTGCTTGACCCGGTGCCGAGAGCCATAGGATGCACAGGATCCGGCCGTGCGGCAAAGACGGTCGTGTGTGCAATTATGGATGTTCTCGGAGTTGTGGAGCTGTAGTTAAGGGCCGTTCGGGCTCTCGGGTGATGACAAACATTGTGGTGGTAAGGCCAGAGGCATCAAAATGCCTTAACCATGGCATACGGTCATGCTTGACCTAGTGTCAAGAGCTGTAGGACACGCACGAACCGGCTGTGCGGTAGCATATTCATGTGTGCAAATATGGCAGTTCTAGAGCTGTGGAGCCATGGTTAAGGGCCATTCGGGTTCTCAGGCGGCAACAAACGCTGTGGTGGAGAGGCTAGAGGTGTCAAAATGCCTTAACCATGGCATACGGGCGTGCTTGACTTGGTGCCAGGAGCCATAGGATGCGTTGGAACTGACCGTGCGGCAGCATGGTCGTGTGTGCAAATATGGCAGTTCTGGAGCCGTGGAGCCAAGGTTAAGGGCCGTTCAGGCTCTTGAGCGATGGCAAACGCTATGGTAGAGAGGCCAGAGGTGTCAAAATGCCTTAACCATGGCGTACGGGCATGCTTGACTCAGTGCCGAGAGCCATAGGATGCGTTGGAACCGACCGTGCGGCGGCATGGTCGTGTGTGCAAATATGGCGGTTTTGCGGCCGTGGAGCTGTGGTTAAGGGCCCTTCGGGCTCTCGGGTGATGAAAAACTCTATGGTGGAGAGGTGAGAGGCATCAAAATGGCTTAACCATGGCGTACGGGCGTGCTTGACCCGGTGCCGAGAGCCATAGGATGCACGGGGATCCGGCCGTGCGCGGCACGTCGTGTGTGCAATTATGGATGTTCGGAGTCGTGGAGCTATAGTTAAGGGCCGTTCGGGCTCTCGGGTGATGACAAACATTGTGGTGGTGAGGCCGGAGGCATCAAAATGCCTTAACCATGGCATACGGTCATGCTTGACCTAGTGTCGAGAGCTATAGGACACGCAGGAACCGGGCTGTGCGGTAGCATAGTCGTGTGTGCAAATATGGCGGTTCTAGAGCGGTGGAGCCATGGTTAAGGGCCATTCGGGTTCTCGGGCGGCAACAAACGCTGTGGTGGAGAGGTAAAGGTGTCAAAATGCCTTAACCATGGTGCATGGGCGTGCTTGACTTGGTGCGAGGAGCCATAGGATGCGTAGGAACCGGCCGTGCGGCGGCATGGTCGTGTGTGCAAATATGGCGGTTACGGAGCCGTGGAGCCATGGTTAAGGGCCGTTCGGGCTCTCGAGCGATGACAAACGCTATGGTAGAGAGGCCGGAGGTGTCAAAATGCCTTAACCATGGCGTACGGGCATGCTTGACTCGGTCGGGAGCCATAGGATGCGTTGGAACCGACCATGCGGCGGCATGGTCGTGTGTGCAAATATGGCGGTTTTGCTGCCGTGGAGCATGGTTAAGGGCCCTTCGGGCTCTCGGGTGATGGAAAACTCTATGGTGGAGAGGTGAGAGGCATCAAAATGGCTTAACCATGGCGTACGGGCGTGCTTGACCGGTGCCGAGAGCCGTAGGATGCACAGGATCCGGCTGTGCAGCAGCACAGTCGTGTGTGCAATTATGGATGTTCTGGAGTCGTGGAGCTATAGTTAAGGGCCATTCGGGCTCTCGGGTGATGACAAACATTGTGGTGGTGGGCCGGAGGTGTCAAAATGCCTTAACCATGGCATACGGTCGTGCTTGACCTAGTGTCGAGAGCTATAGGACACGTAGGAACCGGTTGTGCGGTAGCATAGTCGTGTGTGCAAATATGGCGGTTCTAGAGCGGTGGAGCCATGGTTAAGGGCCATTCGGGTTCTGGGCGGCAACAAATGCTGTGGTGGAGAGGCCAAAGGTGTCAAAACGCCTTAACCATAGTGCATGGGCGTGCTTGACTTGGTGCGAGGAGCCGTAGGACGCATAGGAACCGGCCGTGCGGCGGCAAAGTCGTGTGTGCAAATATGGCGGTTACGGAGCCGTGGAGCCGAGGTTAAGGTGCCGTTCATGCTCTCGAGCGATGACAAACGCTATGGTAGAGAGGCCGGAGGTGTCAAAATGCCTTAACCATGGCGTACGGGCATGCTTGACTCGGTCCGGGAGCCATAAAATGCGTTGGAACCGACCATGCGGCGGCATGGTCGTGTGTGCAAATATGGCGGTTTTGGGCCGTGGAGGCATGGTTAAGGGCCCTTCGGGCTCTCGGGTGATGGAAAACTCTATGGTGGAGAGGTGAGAGGCATCAAAATGGCTTAACCATGGCGTACGGGCGTGCTTGACCGGTGCCGAGAGCCATAGGATGCACGGGATCCGGCCGTGCGCGGCACGGTCGTGTGTGCAATTATGGATGTTCAGAGTCGTGGAGCTATAGTTAAGGGCCGTTCGGGCTCTCGGGTGATGACAAACATTGTGGTGGTGGGGCCGGAGGCATCAAAATGCCTTAACCATGGCATACGGTCATGCTTGACCTAGTGTCGAGAGCTATAGGACACGTAGGAACCGGGCTTGTGCGGTAGCATATTCGTGTGTGCAAATATGGCGGTTCTAGAGCGGTGGAGCCATGGTTAAGGGCCATTCGGGTTCTGGGCGGCAACAAATGCTGTGGTGGAGAGGCTAGAGGTGTCAAAATGCCTTAACCATAGTGCATGGGCGTGCTTGACTTGGTGCGAGGAGCCATAGGATGCGTTGGAACCGGACCATGCGGCGGCATGGTCGTGTGTGCAAATATGGCAGTTCTGGAGCGGTGGAGCCAAGGTTAAGTGCCGTTCGGGCTCTCGGGCGACGGCAAACGCTATGGTAGAGAGGCCAGAGGTGTCAAAATGCCTTAACCATGGCGTACAGGCATGCTTGACTCGGTGCCGGGAGCCATAAAATGCGTTGGAACCGACCGTGCGGCAGCACGGTCGTGTGTGCAAATATGGAAGTTTTGGAGCCGTGGAGGCATGGTTAAGGGCCGTTCGGGCTCTCGGGTGATGGAAAAACTCTATGGTGGAGAGGTGAGAGGCATCAAAATGGCTTAACCATGGCGTACGGGCGTGCTTGACCCGGTGCCGAGAGCCATAGGATGCACTGGATCCGGCCGTGCGGCAGCACAGTCGTGTGTGCAATTATGGATGTTCTGGAGTCGTGGAGCTATAGTTAAGGGCCGTTCGGGCTCTCGGGTGATGACAAACATTGTGGTGGTGAGGCCAGAGGCATCAAAATGCCTTAACCATGGCATACGGTCATGCTTGACCTAGTGTCGAGAGCTGTAGGACACGCAGGAACCGGCTGTGCGGTAGCATAGTCGTGTGTGCAAATATGGCAGTTCTAGAGCTGTGGAGCCATGGTTAAGGGCCATTCGGGTTCTCGGGCGGTAATAAACACTATGGTGGAGAGGCCAAAGGTGTTAAAATGCCTTAACCATGGTGCATGGGCGTGCTTGACTTGGTGCGAGGAGCCGTAGGACGCATAGGAACCGGCCGTGCGGCAGCAAAGTCGTGTGTGCAAATATGGCGGTTCGGAGCCGTGGAGCCGAGGTTAAGGGCCGTTCGGGCTCTCGGCGCGACAAACGCTATGGTAGAGAGGCTAGAGGTGTCAAAATGCCTTAACCATGGCGTACGGGCTTGCTTGACTCGGTGCGGGAGCCATAGGATGCGTTGGAACCGACCATGCGGCGGCATGGTCGTGTGTGCAAATGTGGCGGTTTTTGCCGTGGAGCCATGGTTAAGGGCCCTTCGGGCTCTCGGGTGATGGAAAACTCTATGGTGGAGAGGTGAGAGGCATCAAAATGGCTTAACCATGGCGTACGGGTGTGCTTGAACCGGTGCCGAGAGCCGTAGGATGCACGGGATCCGGCCGTGCGCCGGCACGAGTCGTGTGTGCAATTATGGATGTTACGGAGTCGTGGAGCTATAGTTAAGGGCCGTTCGGGCTCTCGGGTGATGACAAACATTGTGGTGGTGGGGCCGGAGGTGTCAAAATGCCTTAACCATGGCATACGGTCGTGCTTGACCTAGTGTCGAGGCTGTAGGACACGTAGGAACCGATTTGTGCGGTAGCATAGTCGTGTGTGCAAATATGGCGGTTCTAGAGCGGTGGAGCCATGGTTAAGGGCCATTCGGGTTCTTGGGCGGCAACAAATGCTGTGGTCGAGAGGCCGGCGGTGTCAAAACGCCTTAACCATAGTGCATGGGCGTGCTTGACTTGGTGCGAGGAGCCGTAGGATGCGCGAGGAACCGGCCGTGCGGCGGCAAAGTCGTGTGTGCAAATATGGCGGTTCGGAGCCGTGGAGCCGAGGTTAAGTGCCGTTCGGGCTCTCGAGTGATGGCAAACGCTATGGTAGAGAGGCCGGAGGTGTCAAAATGCCTTAACCATGGCGTACGGGCATGCTTGACTCGGGCCGGGAGCCATAAAATGCGTTGGAACCGGCCGTGCGGCGGCATGGTCGAGTGTGCAAATATGGCATGTTTGGAGCCGTGGAGGCATGGTTAAGGGCCCTTCGGGCTCTCGGGTGATGGAAAACACTATGGTGGAGAGGCCAGAGGCATCAAAATGGCTTAACCATGGCGTACGGGCGTGCTTGACCCGGTGCCGAGAGCCATAGGATGCACGGGGATCCGGCCGTGCGGCGGCACGGTCGTGTGTGCAATTATGGATGTTGCAGGTCGTGGAGCTGTAGTTAAGGGCCGTTCGGGCTCTCGGGTGATGACAAACATTGTGGTGGTGAGGCCGGAAGGCATCAAAATGCCTTAACCATGGCATACGGTCATGCTTGACCTAGTGTCAAGAGGCATGTAGGACACGCACGAACCATTTGTGCGGTAGCATATTCGTGTGTGCAAATATGGTAGTTCTAGAGCTATGGAGCCATGGTTAAGGGCCATTCGGGTTCTCGGGTGGCAACAAACGCTGTGGTGGAGAGGCCAGAGGTGTCAAAATGCCTTAACCATGGCGTACGGGCATGCTTGACTCGGTGCCGGGAGCCATAGGATGCGTTGGGCCCGGCCGTGCGGCGGCATGGTCGTGTGTGCAAATATGGCGGTTCGGAGCCGTGGAGCCAAGGTTAAGGGCCGTTCGGGCTCTCGGCGATGGCAAACGCTATGGTAGAGAGGCCGGAGGTGTCAAAATGCCTTAACCATGGCGTATGGGCATGCTTGACTCGGTCGAGAGCCATAGGATGCGTTGGAACCGGCCGTGCGGCGGCATGGTCGTGTGTGCAAATATGGCGGTTTTGCGGCCGTGGAGCGTGGTTAAGGGCCCTTCAGGCTCTCGGGTGATGAAAAACTCTATGGTGGAGAGGTGAGAGGCATCAAAATGGCTTAACCATGGCGTACGGGCGTGCTTGACCCGGTGCCGAGAGCCGTAGGATGCACAGGATCCGGCTGTGCGGCAGCACAGTCGTGTGTGCAATTATGGATGTTCTAGAGTCGTGGAGCTATAGTTAAGGGCCGTTCGGGCTCTCGGGTGATGACAAATATTGTGGTGGTGAGGCCAGAGGCGTCAAAATGCCTTAACCATGGCATACGGTCGTGCTTGACCTAGTGTCGAGAGCTATAGGACATGCGAGGAACTGGGTTTGTGCGGTAGCATAGTCGTGTGTGCAAATATGGCAGTTCTAGAGCTGTGGAGCCATGGTTAAGGGCCATTCGGGTTCTCGGGCGGTAATAAACGCTGTGGTGGAGAGGCCAAAGGTGTTAAAACGCCTTAACCATGGTGCATGGGCGTGCTTGACTTGGTGCGAGGAGCCGTAGGACGCATAGGAACCGGCCGTGCGGCAGCAAAGCTTCTCCAAGTTGCATCAGATATCTGCTGATATGCTCAATGGTACTGGTGTCATCCTGACCAGAGAACTTGGTCAAATCCGTTGGTGGCTTAACTCTTGGTGGAAGAGCTACCCTATTGTACCACTCTGGGAAAGGAGATTTGTATGCATATGTCGATGCTTTGGTTTCGGGCCGAATTGATTCTGCATCATATCAGCCATTACGCAGGAGGACATCATTTGCATCTTGCGCTCCTGTCTCCTAGAAGGTACTCTGATGCACTCTGTATCCCGGATTTGGCAAAGCACTCGAGCACTATAATCGGTAAATTCAACTTGTACCCATCTCCATAGATACTCTTACGCAATCTATTTGCCCTTTGGGGAGATCTTGTAAGCAGATGCGGGTATATCTGTTGTTGCACCAAAAGTTACTTGACCATGAGTTTGCTGCTCGGTCATGGGAGGCTTTTCCTTTTCATCATAAACAGCCCCGTCCTTGCTAGTGCCGATTATCTCTCCTCCTCCAGTTGACTTCCACGAAGATTCTTGAGTGTTGAAGAACAACTTGGTCGAGAAAACTCTCCAAATCTTTCTTCAAAGCGCTTGTCAGCTGCTTTGGACCAAAAGTATCAACCATGATTTTGCGGAAGGTGCCCGGAAAAGGCTGTGTTGTGATTCAACATAGTGTCTCCCACGGCTTTGTAAATGACTCCAACTACCTTCCGCATCTCCTCCTCGTCAGTAACATCAGACTGACCAGCGAGAAGAACTCGTGGCAGTGATTGCTTGACGATCACTCTGCCACTCTTGTTCTTGGAAAAAGACATCAGACATTTCTGCTGATACTGTTCCATTGCTTGCTCTACCATCTGGCGTTGCTCTGGCTGCAGCTCGTCCATGGTCACGTTCAGAACGTGACTGTTGTCAATTTCTGATCCCATCCTAGACTGAGAAGTGGTCCCACCGGGCGTGCCAAAAAGTGTGTTGACACAAAATGTGGCGCACTGTGTCTCACACACAGCAAGCCGGAAAGCCTAGCTTCAATCGGGTGCCGGGCGTACGAATCCGAAAGCGTGCCGGTCGATTTGACACGAAAGTCGACAAGGGATAAAACGGTAAGATCATAAGCTGGAACATCTTTGGGTGAGACTAGACAGTTCCATCTTTACGGCCACTGAAGCCACTTACGATGACACATAGCTATAGAAGCTATCGCCAACAAGTTTGCAATTCATTCGGCTAATATGATATGGTGACATGAATAAAGGCTGAGCTGCCGAATGCGTGTAAACGAAGACATGTTTGAACAAGATTAAATCATCAAGGCATATCAAACTACATCTCGGGTTTAAAGCATCATCAAGCACTAATAATTAAGGATAAGTAACTTATAAATATAAATCTACTAAACAACACATGCATAGGCTACTCCAACTAGTACGCCGCACGTCTAGCCTTCATAAACCCGTCGAGCATAAACCCAAGCAAGCTAATCCACCGCATGATACCACTCGCTATGAATTTACACCACCCCTTACTTGCCCGAGATCAATCCACCGCATGATACAATCTAACAGTAAATAGCTAAAAGCACGTAATTACCTAACAGATCTATAAATACTCGCTACATGTATAAGCATAACCGTATCGGCAAGATTGCCGAATCGGGGTCCATGAAGAAGGAACAAACAAGTAACATGTAAAAGGAACCTATCAGATTAAACCGATCTCTAGTCCACCGGATGACTAGCTCTAGAGTAACCCAAAGACCTGCATCTGCCGCACGGTACCCGGTCTGTCAAGGCTTATCTACATCTAACGTGAATGAACCCACAACACGTGACAATCTAGATCGATCTAATTCGGCTATATGAAATTGATCTACTTGATATCGAATAAACATGAGATTATGACCAAAAAGCCGAAAAGAGCATCAATCTAGATTGGGCAAAAGAGTGTTGCAAATAAATAAACATTAAATAAAACATGCAACACGTGATAACTTAATGAATCTATTAGATCTTGCCAAATCTAAAGAGCCGATAAGCTTGTCTTTACTCATGTCTTAATCCGCCGCACGATACAAGGCACAAGCAAAAACTTCCCATCATTAAGCTTAAATCCGCCGCACGATACTAAGCAAAACGGATGAGACTACTTGCATCATAATCTAAATCCGCCGCACGATACTAGACATGATAGCAAGGTTGCCGGGACTTACGGAGGTCGACGGATCGATTGGCCCTCTCGAAGAACTCGACGACACGACTAAAAGGACTCGAAGGGTGGCACGTAGCCGGTTGTATTGATTTGGTTGTGAACCCTTATTACAATGGTCGAGGGTTTATATTTATACCCTGGACAAAACATGAGTCCTAAGTGCTTACGAACTATCTAAACAAAATTGGAAAGATACAAATATGTTAACTCTAACCATAATCGGAGTCCTTGACTATCACGACTCCTTCCCTTTCAGGTCAGCTTCCTCTTTCCTTCTTTTGCCTTCAAATGAAGCCGATCATTTGCCGAACAATCGGAAATTAGCCGACCGCATATGTATTTGCCGAATCGCCCTCTCTGCTTTGCTCGTAGGCCCCTTTTTGTCATATCACGACCAAATTCTGGTGTTAACACATGCCCCCTCAATTTCGAGATAAAAGGGTTTTATTTCGAAATTGACTATCGGTGCCCTTCGCCTAGGTCGGCACCGCCGACGCCGCGGCCGCCATTTGAGATCTGTGCTTACTACTCTTGTCTTCAATGGCGACGGAGACTTCAACCGGCTCCATCATGGCAACGGGAACTCAAGAGGAGCTTCTAGAGGTAACCCTACTCGTATCACCCATTCGGCAATTCTCTTGAATTAGTTCTCAAATGTGTTCTTGATTTATTCGCTCTCACCTCTTCTAAAGGAAATGAAGAATGAGATTTTGATTTCCAATCTTGCTCATCTGGGTCATTTTTCCTTGGTCCAATGGGAGACCCCAATCCGAGGGATTTTATTGAAAAGGAAACTTTGAGGATCCCATTCAAATCCGGGGGACTGCCCCCCAAATAGGTGGCCGAACACTTTCAAAACTTGGCCCCTTCCCTCAATCACGGGATGGCGTGATTGGTACCGTAGGATGCGGTCCGGGAATAGTGACTTACGGGAATCACAAGATATTCAGCCTTTGCTTGGAGCTTTCTTTAGGCGACATGCCAAGGAATGATTCCCTCGATAGCCGCTTCTCACTTTTGGTCGATGCCATCAATGCATTCATCTTTGGTCACGGCCCAATGTCAATTACTTTATCGAGATATCTTCATGATGACCGGACTAAACATAACCAAGCCAACATACCCTTTCAAATTCAAAGGCACCGGTACACAAAGGTCGGTCAAATCGGGAGGAGGTTGGACCAAATATATTCGGGCTTATGCCTCGACTAGCCTTGTATCGATAAAGAATACGGGGCTTTCATGAACATGTGTTTGTGCGAGATTCATTTTACGTGGCAAATCCAATGAGCCCAGTTTGAATCACATAGTGATGGTGAAGATCTAGCTACGGGTAAATTGATCCCTTTGGGCAAGTATCTCTTAGGAGCGGTTTACCACATGATGCATCGGATCCTTTGCTTAAATGCGTGGCCGGGGTGAAATCTCTGTGTCAATGGCCCGTGGTGGCTTGTCCAAATGTGGCTGCAAGCTTGTATATGCATCGAGATAGTTTCGGTTGACCTCCATAACCTGAATTTTCCTTCAATCAACTATCTTTGAAGGTGAGGATCCCAGATATAAATCTGTCGGACATATGGGGAAGCTGCATCTTCCATTGTCATTGATCTAGACCTTGGCCACCTTTTTAAGATCTTCTACAAGGGATTCAACCACGTAATCTGGTTTCCCTACGAGAGAGAATGAAAATTTAACTCTCCCCCTGTAGATTTAGCTATGGTGGGCTGCATAGATGATGATTCCGGGGATATTTTTAATTCTTTCATCGGGCCCTGTGCTCTACCAGCGAGAATTTCATCACGGCCGGTGATAAGTTCAACTTATGAATTTTACAACCCAAACATGGTTGCCGGCGGCTCGGACTTGGTTAATTGCCCCCAAGGCCATATTTTTCAAGCATCATCGGACCCGGGGAGTCATTGCTGAATATTCTTGAGGCCAACAAAGTCTTCAATCTTGGATGTAAGCTTCCGGTATATGAACCTAATCCCCTGGTGATAATTGAAGCTGCTCATCCCTCATTCACTCTTTGGTGGCAAGAATGGCATTCTCACATTTTTAGAGCACAAGTCCATCCTCTATGCCAAGTTTTAATGCCCTCATTCACTTCTGATGATGAGGTACACTCTTATAGCCACCTTTCATTTCATGTCTCTGCTCTTCTGTTTCTAAACATCCTTTTGAACAGGACAATGCTCCTCCAAGTCCTCCGAGGTTCAATGCGGCAACCCGGCCCTAATCTTTGCTCGGGGCATGATGCTCCAAGTTTAGCGGTTTTTAACAAAACACACTGCCGATGACACGGTGCTCTGAAGGACCTTAAAAGAAAACTCCTTCCTCCCCCATCAAGGACAACTTTGCCATTCCCAAGAAAACAAGATCAAAGAAAGCTAAGCCACTCCCTCGGGTATGAATGCTTTTGATCCCTTATTTTCCATCTGCAAATGTATTTGCATTTATCACTTTCTTTCAACAAGTACGAGGCCAACCCTCAAAGTCTGGCGGGGTAGTGATCTTGGAAAACTCTCCTGGAGCCTCTTGGTCAAGCGAGACGCCAATGAGCCTACTAGCGGTCTTGGTATGCATCAGGCAGATGACCAAGCAGGTGAACAAGGAGAAGCAGCAGAAGAAATTCCTTCTCATCAGGTTGATGAACAAATAGAAACGGAAACAGACATTCCTCTTCATCAGCCAGGAGAAGCAACAGATAAAATTCTTCTTCAAGATGTACCGGATTCAACACCTTCGGCAATTCAAGATATATCAACAAGTCATGACACTGCTATCCATGAAGCAGCAACTGTATCAGTCACTCAAAGTCTTGATGCTACTCAGGAGGCTATTGATCGGGTTTTTGCCGAAGAGGTATTATCTTGATCTTTCTCGGTCATTCCCTATTTGAATTAAGTCATTCGGCTAATAAATTTTCTTGTCATCGGGGCCTTGCTCTTCAACGAGGCCAGTTTTTCCCTCATTCTTTGAAGAATTTGCCGATGATGATGAAGTCTCCTCTAATCGGCAATTATCATCGGAGAGTCGAGGCTAAAGCGAAAGACATAATCTCATTCTTAGAGAAGGACATTGTTGATTTGACTCGAGAATCTAACAAGATAAGGGAAATAGCGAGCCAATTGGCCAAGAGCTCCCTTCGATCTTAAGGATGCCATAAACGCCTTGTCCCACCTTGATGACCACTTTCTTTGTTGTCAAGAGAGCATACAAAAATACATCGACAAGGCTGTTTTGGAAACCGACAAGGCAACCGAGAGAACTGACAAGTTAAGGAGCTCTACTACGAATTCAAGTCGGCCAAACAGTCTTGGGACACCTTGGAACCCGAAGTGCAGTATGAGAGATGAGAGGATCAAGCGCGGCTCGGTTGGCTCAATTGGATGCCAACATTCAATCTCATGAGGCCAAACTTGCTACTCTGCCACCTCTTGATTCGGCTAAGTCCAAAATAAGCTCTCTCATCAGAGAGACCAAGCGAGATCAAGAGCGAGGCTCTGCGAGATCCAAAATTCTGAAGTTGAAGACAAGAGAGCCCTTGACGAGGTCAACGAGAATAAAGGCGATGCCACTGAATATCATTAACTCTTATTTGAATGTATAGATGCTTGGGTTGTACTTGAAGATGTAGACATTTAGGTCTGGCCTGTCATATTTGAAAACAATTCCCTTTCTCGGAAAATAGATAATCTTCATTTTCTCTTTTCTTCTTGCTTCCATTGTTATTCGGCTTTTCCAATCACATTTGTACTCATTGATGTGTGTATTAGCCGAACATAGCTTCTTCTTGCCGCCCCAAGTGCTTGCTTTAGCCGAATAGCCCTCATCGGCTATTTAGCCGACCGAATGTATGGTAAGCTGAATCGCCGGTAGTGATGGGCTCGGCCCAACTCAACGTCGGCCCATAGGTGCGGAAAACCCTATCTTGTCGCTTGGCTTTCCCGCGGTCTCGCCACGGCTCCCATCGTTCATAAATAGGACCGGTTGGCTCCCACCATCATCACATCCAAGCACAAGCGGTTGCTATCATCTCTTCCACTTCCTCTTCCACCCCAATCTCAAAAAACCCTCACCACCACCGATGGCAAGCGGCGGCGACCATGGCAAGCGTCCGGCCAGGACAAGGCGGAGGAAGCGGCAGCGGCGCCGGCGGTGAGATCTTCAACCTTTTGAGTTGTGCTACTTGATAGTTTTTACCCGATCTAAGTCTCGCCCCCTTGCGGTTGTTTATCTTCTTGATCCGTTTCGGGGCCGTCGGGAACACCGGCGACTATGTCGCCAATTTCCGGGAGGCACACCGCCCCGGCTCGCGCTCGGCCTCGGCACGCCTCCGCTCCCGCTCCCGCGGACGTGGCGGAGGAAGCAACCGCGGCGGCCGTCGCCTGCAGTAAGGAGACAACTTCTCCATCTTGTTTGCGGTTTCTTCTTATTTTGCCGATCTTGATTGCACCTTGTTTGTAGAACGGTGAGGATCAGCACCGGCAAATGGCGTTTCCTGGCGCCGGCCGCGGCGTTCGGCCTTTTGCCCTGCGCCGGCTCCGGCTCCAGCCCCGGCTCCTGCTCCTGCTCCGGTGCCGGCTTATGCCTCGGCTTCGGGGTCCTCTTCTTCGTACCGCCCTATATGGGATAGGAACAACGAGGAGATCCGGCGTACACCCGCTACGACGCCGCCGGGTACCTCCGTGAGAGGGACGAGGCATTGGCGCTTCTTGGTGAAGAAACCAAGAAGTTCGGGATCGCCCGGCTGGAGTGGGAGGATACCTGCCCGCAGATGACCGCGACCATCACCGGTATTTGTCCTTCTACCATTGCGTGATTTCCGTCATTCTTGACTGTTTACTCAACATCTGTCTTGTTTCTCCTTTGCGAGACCTCAACGCGGAGGCTGGACCGCTGAGGTTGGCGGCGACGGCGTGGCCAATCACGTGAACGCCCGGGGGCGGCCGTGGCGAGATCGCCTCGGCGGTGCACAGTCGGATCGACCGGGTTGCCCTTCACGGCGTGCGCCTCGGCACCGCGCTCGGCAGCGGGGATGTCGTCTGGACCGGGGACGACTACGCTCCGTGCCGGCCGGCTTCCGGGCGGGCTTCCCCATGAGGTCGACGGCATCGAGGGCCTCCGGCCGCGTACGATGACCACGCCGACGCCATGGCCAACGCCACCAACCCGAGTCCGTCCTCAACAAGCTCTTCACCGAGGAAGAGGAGTAGCTTGTATTAGGGCTGGCGCGGGTTGTAATAAAAAATTTTAATGAAGAATGTTGGTCTCCTCCTTGCTCTCGCTTGTCTTTAGCGCAATGGTGCTTTAGCAATCGTGTTTGTTCTTGCGAACTTCTTTCAATCCTTAGTTAGAATTCGTACGCAACATTCTTCCCGAACGAAATTTTCCCGAACGCATAACGTCGTCTTAGCCGATTAGATCTTGGCCTTTGCTCCATGATTTGACATTTTGTAGCATAGCTCTTCAATTCCCTTTATCTTCTCCCGATAAACCTACCGGTGATAGATAAAGCTGTTCATTTATATTCTAAAAAAAATTTGGCTAAAGGCGATACAAGCTGCATCGGCTATTTACATTACGAAGACGATACACACGATATCGGCTATTTTTGCACTAGAGGCGATACAATAATATCGGCTACTTTTTCCAACCTCTTTCCCTTATTCGAAGGCGATTTTTACTCAATCGGCTATATCATATTCAAGTCACGGTCCCGATTAAGATCCAACTTCAACACTTGGATAAAACTTCTTAAGGTATCTGCCATTGATGGCTCTAGTAAGCTCTTCTCCAGATAGCGTTTTCAACATATATGCATTACCAGGTGCACAACTGACAACCCGAAAAGGTCCCTCCCAATTTGGAGACCACTTGCCGAATGTTTTGTCTTTGGTACCAACCGGCAATATTGTTTTCCAAACCAAGTCTCCTTCTGCGAATTGCTTCACTTTGACCTTCTTGTTGTAATATTTGGCAACACGCATTTTATTCTTCTCAATGTTTTCCAAGGCCTTGAGACGTATCAAATGTAAATCTTCTAATTCATCCATCATCAAATCCTTATAATCTTTTTCTGTCAAGTCCCTTTGCAACTCGACTCTTCTTGATCCCGATTGCAACTCCCGGGCGTTATAGCATTATGCCCATAAACCAATTCATATGGAGATGCTTGTGTGGACCCATGGCAAGCCATTCGGTAAGCCCATAATGCTTCATTAAGGACCAAGTGCCACTTCCTTGGCTTCTCATTGATCTTCTTTTGGATGATCTTGATCATGATCTTATTTGATGCCTCTGCTTGGCCATTAGCTTTGTGCATAATAAGGGGAAGAATTATACAACCTTATTCCCATGCTTTCGGCAAAGTCACAAAACTACGAGGAAGTGGCGAGTCCCTTGATCGGTTGCTATGGTTTGTGGGATCCCAAATCTATGAATTATATGCTCTTTGACAAAGTGACCATATTCTCGCGTAAGCTGTTTTCAAAGGGATAGCTTCAACCCACTTGGTAAAATAATCGGTAGCTAATAATACAAACTTGTGTCCTTTCTTGGATGGAGGATTAATCTGTCCAATTAAATCTATGCCCCATCCTACGAACGGCCATGGTTTGATTATTGGATTCGGAAGCGAGATGCGAGTGCTCTTTGAACATTACCAAATATCGACATTCTCGACACCCTTTGTAATATTCAAAGCAATCCTCCAACATAGTCGGCCCGAAGTACCCTGTCCTTCGATTATCCACTTCATTCGGTAAGCCGGCGATGCGCACCACAAACTCCTTCATGTACTTCAAACATAACCTTCTTAGCCTCCTCTTGACTCAAGCACTTGAGCAATACTCCATCTATAGACTTGTAATAAAATTGGCTATCAAGAAGCACAAACTTGAGAGCTTTATACGAGCTTTCGGGAAACCCTACGAGATGGATCTTTCGGATAAGCGACAATAACGCTTCTCCAGTCATTGTCTACCTGATCACAATTGAAGGCACTTTGTTCTATTGCAAAAATCTCATGATTTTCCCGATATCCAGTTTGCTTGAGCTAATTTATTTGCTTCTCCATTGTGCTCTCTGGGTATATGATGCAAAGTGACTGCGAAAAGCTTTTCGAAGTTCCCTACACTGTTCATGGTACCCTTGCAGTACATCATTTTTGCATTCATATTGTCTTGTCAACTGATTGATTACCAATTCAGAATCACCAAATATCTCAACAGCAACAACCTTCACTTCTATTAACAGCCGAAGCCCTCTAAGCAAAGCCTCATACTCTGCTTGATTGTTAGTGACAGGATATTTAATTGAAAAAGCAAACTCAAATGTTTTTCCACGTGGGGATACCAAAAGAATACCAGCACCACCACCTTTGTCACATGATGATCCATCAAAAAATAATGCCCATGGGGCAATGTTAACCATATCAACAGATAAATCACGATGTTGAGTAATAAAATCGGCAATTACTGTCCTTTCTTGCTTTTGCCGACTCATACTTTAAATTAAACTACGACGGTGCTAATACCCATTTGCCGATTCTTCCATTTAAAATCGGCATTGACAACATGTGTTTAATTACATCAAAACTAGATATCACCACACATTCGGCATTTAACAAATAGTGCCAAAATTTGGTGCATGAGTAATAAACACACAAACGAGTTTTTCTATAGCCGAATACCTTGTTTCGGGGTCTAGCGGTTTTCGGCTAAGGTAAGCTATTACCCTCTCTTTTCCATCAAACTCTTGCATAAGGGCCGATCCTATTGTTAGGCTATCGGCCGCCACATACGATTTGAAAGGCTTCTCAAGTTGTGGAGGTACCAACACTTGGTGGTGCCTTCATATATTGCTTGATCTCATCAAAAGCCTTTTGCTGTATGTCACCCCAGACAAATTTCTGATCCTTCTTGAGCTTCAACAATGGAGAGAAAGGCAACACTCTTTCTGATAAATTAGATATGAATCTTCTCACAAAGTTGATCTTGCCCAGCAATGATTGCAACTCTGTAAGGTTAGTTGGGGGCACAATTTTGTCTATTGCCTCCATGCTCTTTTTTCCAACTTCTATCCCTCCTTTGTGAATCAAGAATCCCAAGAACTCACCAGCCGAGACTCCAAAAGCACACTTATTTGGATTCATCTTTAAACCATGTTTCCTTGTGCACTCCAAAGTCTTCCTTAAATTGGCTAAATGTCCTTCATGGTCTCTGGATTTGACTACCACATCATCAATGTAAATTTCCACAATTTTGCCGATCAACTCATGAAAGATATAATTCATGGCTCTCTGATAAGTTGCACCAGCATTTTTCAATCCAAATGTCATAACTATCCATTCAAATAAACCAATATGGCCGGGACATCTAAATGCAGTTTTTGCAATATCTTCAAGCGCCATAAAAATCGATTATAGCCGGCATTGCCATCCATAAAACTGATAATTTCATAACTTTCTTCTGCATCTACCAACAAATCGGCAAGCGGCATCGGGTATCCATCCATGGGAGTAGCCTTGTTGAGATCTCGAAATCTATGCATACTCTCATCTTTCCATTCTTTTTGTAGACAGGCACTATATTTGAAATCCAATGCATACTGCATGGCCGAATAAAGTTTGCTTCAATCGGTCTTTCAATTTCTTTCTTTACATCGGCCAATACCTCCTCTTTATAAATCTTCCGTGGAGGTTGTTTGAAAGGACAAAATCCAGGTTTTATAGGCAACTTATGCTCAACAATTGATCGATCCAATCCAGGCATCTCTGTGTAATCCCAAGCAAAACAATATTTAAACTCCTTGGCAACTCTATTAATTTCAATTTATATTACGGGTCTAAATTTGCCGATATACATCGGCCTTGACTTTGTGCTATCACCAACATCGATCTCTTCTAGCTTGTCGGCCGACATGAAACCACGACCCGGTTGCCTTTGTTGCCATCGATTGGATTGCCCATTAAAAGTTCTTGTCGAGTCGATTGCTTGGATCGGTTTGTTGATCTCTGTCGAACACATTGACAGGACCTTCTTTCCATTTCTTACCCGAAAGGCAGTCTTGTCCATCATATTCCCAATAAGCAGGCTCAGAAGTGGCAACACTTACTGAATCATCAGCTTGAACAACCTCTACATCATCTCCTATCCATTGAATAAGAATTTGATGCATAGTTGAGGGTACACAGCAATTAGCATGGATCCAATCCCTTCCCAGAAGCATGCTATATGCCCCCTTGCCATCAATGACAAAGAAAGTAGTGATCAAAGTCTTGGATCCAATCATCGGTTCCACATGTCTTGCTCCACGAGTATCGAAGCATTGCCGACAAAATCTCTAAGGATCATGTCGATGCAACAAATCCTCACTTGTCATACCAAGCTTTACGAAAGTAGCATAGGGCATAATATTGATAGCAGCCCCTCCATCAACAAGCATCTTGGTTAAAGGTTTGCCATTGACATATCCCTTCGGGCATAATGGTTTCGGATGACGGTTTTTAAGCGGCTTGTCAAAGATTGCTTGCCGAGTCAACACAAGTTGAGCCATCGGGTCTCGGCATTCGGTTTCATCAAAGTCGAGTATACTTCATCTTGAATTTCTTGATCTTCGGGAGCTCTAAACTCCAATGGGATGAAGAACACCATGTTAGTATCGGCCGAAGGACCCTGTCCATCATCCTTTTTCTTAGGACGCCACCTTTGGTTTCTTTTCGGCTAATTCTGCTTCAGCTCTTGATTCCTCAAATGTTGAACTCTTCTCTTACGGCTTTTCCATGAGACCGGGAGGGCACCATTGTCCTCTTTGCCACACGTATGAACTTTCCTCTGCATTATGAATATTGCTATGAGCCCAAGCTTGATCGCAAATCTTTTCCTCGATGTACATCAAAATTATTTATTTTTATGCGCCGATCGTCCTCGGGAATCCTTATTCCAAGTCTATCATGGACGGGACGGTTGACTCGAGATTGCCTATACTCGAATATTGATCACGCATTCGGGGCAATTGTTTTTAGCGAGGCAACTTCAAGCCTTCATTCCAACGGTGTCGAAGAAGGAACGGTTCAATGTGGCTTGCTCTTGCTCCCTCATGTGCTCTTCTGTTCTCTTCGGCGCATTTACGCCTCATATCTTCGACGCTACGCCATGAATCTGCGTTCCTCTTCAATGTATCTTCTTTGCTCCTCATCATACTCCATCTTCTTTTCCCTCTGCCACTTATTCAACAAGTATCGTCTTTGTAACTGCGCTTTGGCTCGGTGTGTATTCGGCAATTTCCCTTAGCTGCATCGATGTTTGACCCTTCTCATTCGGCTATTTCGAACCGTACTTGTTGCACTTCTTCCTTGGTAACTTGCCAAGCGGGGTCAATGCACCACTCTCCTTGGCTCTTTCGGAGGTCGAGAACCTTCATCTTTCCCTTTTCCCTGGATTCTTTGGCATCAACCATGCCTATAGAGAAAGAGACCATGTTCGAGGGAATGGGTTTTTGTCTACTTTCATCTTGCCATCAAATCTCAAGTGTCCATCTTGAATAGCTTTACGAATCTTTACTACGAACACTCGGCAATCATTGATATGATGAGAACTTGTATCATGAAACCCCACGGTACTTCTTATCCTTTACCCCTTCGGGCGCGGCATAGGATGTCCTTAGCGGCTTGACGCGTCCCTCTTGAATCGAGATACAAAAAGAGCTTATCGCCTTCTTACCGACATCAAAATCATAAGATCCCTTTTTCTTGCTTCACCCATCGATGTGACCAAAGTAGGCTCTTTCGTCCAGTTCAACTCTGCTGACTACTTCATCTTCATCTTCATATTCGAGATGCTTCTTCTAGAAATCACGATACATGTCAATAGCTGCCTTGTTCTTCGAAAACGAGCATCTCTTCGAACCCTTGGGCTTGATTGCTCATTCTTTGTCAACTTTTGTGCAAGTTTGTCCAAGGTCTTCAAACTCCATGCCAAATAGCTTGTCTCGATATGTGGCGGCATGCACCTGCAATGACCAATTGTGCGAGTTGATCATCGGGAATAGTCAGAGAATAGCACATGTTCTTCACTTCTCTGAATCTACGAAGATACTCCATTGGTGTCTCAGTAGTCTTCATCCTCATAGCCCATAGATCAACCATCTTCTTCTCATTGTTCCTGTATAAAAGTATGCATGGAACTTTTGCTCCAATTCTGCCCATGTACCAATGGAATTAGCCGGCTGCGATGCAAACCATGTGAAAGCCGGCCTGTCGGAGACATAGGAAAATATCTAATCCTCCAAGCTTCATCGGTTGCGGCTTCTCCAAGTTGCATCGGATATCTATTTGATATGCTCAATGGTACTTGGTGTCATCGACCGAGAGAACTTGGTCAAATCCGTTGGTGGCTTAACTCTTGGTGGAAGAGCTACCCTATTGTACCACTCGGGAAAGGAGATTTGTATGCATATGTCGGTGCTTTGGTTTCGGGCCGAATTGATTCGCATCATATCGGCCATTACGCTTTGGAGGACATCATTTGCATCTTGCGCTCCTGTCTCCTAGAAGGTACTCTGATGCACTCCTCGTATCCCGGATTCGGCAAAGCACTCGAGAACCTTGTAATCGGTAAATTCATTGTACCCATCTCCATAGATACTCTTCTACAATCTATTTGCCCTTTGGGGAGATCTTGTAAGCAGATGCGGGTATATCTGTTGTTGCACCAAAAGTTACTTGACCATGAGTTTGCTGCTCGGTCACGGGAGGCTTTTCCTTTTCATCATAAACAGCCCCGTCCTTGCTAGTGCCGATTATCTCTCCTCCTCCAGTTGACTTCCCTGAAGATTGCGAGTGTTGAAGAACAACTTGGTCAGAAAACTCTCCAAATCTTTCTTCAAAGCGCTTGTCAACTGCTGGACCAAAAGTATCAACCATGATTTTGCGGAAGGTGCCCGGAAAAGGCTGTGTTGTGATTCAACATAGTGTCTCCCACGGCTTTGTAAATGACTCCAACTACCTTCGCATCTCCTCCTCGTCGGTAACATCGGGCCCGACCGGCGAGAAGAACTCGTGGCGTGATTGCTTGACGATCACTCGCCACTCTTGTTCTTGGAAAAAGACATCGAGACATTTCTGCGTCTTGTTCCATTGCTTGCTCTACCATCGGCGTTGCTCGTTTGCGGCTCGTCCATGGTCACGTTCGAACGTGGCTGTTGTCAATTTCCGATCCCATCCTAGGCGAGAAGTGGTCCCACCGGGCGTGCCAAAAAGTGTGTTGACACAAAATGTGGCGCCTTGTGTCTCACACACGGCAAGCCGGAAAGCCTAGCTTCAATCGGGTGCCGGGCGTACGAATCCGGAAGCGTGCCGGTCGATTTGACACGAAAGTCGACAAGGGATAAAACGGTAAGATCATAAGCTGGAACATCTTTGGGTGAGACCAGACAGTTCCATCTTTATGGCCCACTGAAGCCACTTACGACGACACATAGCTATAGAAGCTATCGCCAACAAGTTTGCAATTCATTCGGCTAATATGATATAGTGACATGAATAAAGCTGAGCTTGCCGAATGCGTGTAAACGAAGACATGTTTGAACAAGATTAAATCATCAAGGCATATCAAACTACATCTCTGGTTTAAAGCATCATCAAGCACTAATAATTAAGGATAAGTAACTTATAAATATAAATCTACTAAACAACACATGCATACGCTACTCCAACTAGTCTGCCGCACGTCTAGCCTTCATAAACCCGTCGAGCATAAACCCAAGCAAGCTAATCCACCGCATGATACCACTCGCTATGAATTTACACCACCCCTTCTTGCCCGAGATCAATCCACCGCATGATACAATCTAACGGTAAAGAGCTAAAAGCACGTAATTACCTAACGAGATCTATAAATACTCGCTACATGTATAAGCATAACCGTATCGGCAAGATTGCCGAATCGGGGTCCATGAAGAAGGAACAAACAAGTAACATGTAAAAGGAACCTATCAGTTAAAGCTGATCTCTAGTCCACTTAGGATGACTAGCTCTAGAGTAACCCAAAGACTGCATACATCGCACGGTACCCGGTCTGTCAAGGCTTATCTACATCTAACATGAATGAACCCACAACACGTGACAATCTAGATCGATCTAATTCGGCTATATGAAATTGATCTACTTGATATCGAATAAACATGAGATTATGACCAAAAAGCCAAAAAGAGCATCAATCTAGATTGGGCAAAAGAGTGTTGCAAATAAATAAACATTAAATAAAACATGCAACACGTGATAACTTAATGAATCTATTAGATCTTGCCAAATCTAAGAGAGCCGATAACTATCTTTACTCATGTCTTAATCCATCTTTTTGCACGATACAAGGCACAAGCAAAAACTTCCCATCATTAAGCTTAAATCCGCCGCACGATACTAAGCAAAACGGATGAGACTACTTGCATCATAATCTAAATCCGCCGCACGATACTAGACATGATAGCAAGGTTGCCGGGACTTACGGAGGTCGACGGATTGATTGGCCCTCTCGAAGAACTCGACGACACGACTAAAAGGACTCGAAGGGTGGCACGTAGCCGGTTGTATTGATTTGGTTGTGAACCCTTATTACAATGGTCGAGGGTTTATATTTATACCCTGGACAAAACATGAGTCCTAAGTGCTTACAAACTATCTAAACAAAATTGGAAAGATACAAATATGTTAACTCTAACCATAATCGGAGTCCTTGACTATCACGACTCCTTCCCTTTAAGTCGACTTCCTCTTTCCTTCTTTCGCCTTCAAATGAAGCCGTTGCCGACCGCTTGATCATTTGCCGAACAATCGGAAATTAGCCGACCGCATATGTATTTGCCGAATCGCCCTCTCTGCTGCTCGTAGGCCCACTTGTCATATCCCTGACCAAATTCTGGTGTTAACGAGGAACCGACCATGCGGCGGCGTGGCGGTTTTTCTTGCCGTGGAGCCATGGTTAAGGGCCCTTCAGGCTCTCGGGTGATGGAAAACTCTATGGTGGAGAGGTGAGAGGCATCAAAATGGCTTAACCATGGCGTACGGGTGTGCTTGAACCGGTGCCGAGAGCCGTAGGATGCACAGGATCCGGCCGTGCGCCAGCACAGTCGTGTGTGCAATTATGGATGTTCTGGAGTCGTGGTGCTATAGTTAAGGGCCATTTGGGCTCTCGGGTGATGACAAACATTGTGGTGGTGGGGCCAGAGGTGTCAAAATACCTTAACCATGGCATACGGTCGTGCTTGACCTAGTGTCGAGAGCGGTAGGACACGTAGGAACCGGCTGTGCGGTAGCATAGTCGTGTGTGCAAATATGGCAGTTCTAGAGCGGTGGAGCCATGGTTAAGGGCCATTCGGGTTCTTGGGCGGCAACAAATGCTGTGGTCGAGAGGCCAGCGGTGTCAAAACGCCTTAACCATAGTGCATGGGTGTGCTTGACTTGGTGCGAGGAGCCTAGGATGCGACGGCAAACGCTATGGTAGAGAGGCCGGAGGTGTCAAAATGCCTTAACCATGGCGTACAAGCATGTGACGGTAGCCATAAAGTCGTTGGAAGTGTGCAAATATGGCGGTTTTGGAGCCGTGGAGGCATGGTTAAGAGCCCTTCGGGCTCTCGGGTGATGGAAAACTCTATGGTGGAGAGGTGAGAGGCATCAAAATGGCTTAACCATGTCGTACAGGCGTGCTTGACCCGGTGCCGAGAGCCATAGGATGCACGGGATCCGACCGTGCGGCGGCACGGTCGTGTGTGCAATTATGGATGTTACGGAGTCGTGGAGCTGTAGTTAAGGGCCGTTCAGGCTCTCGGGTGATGACAAACATTGTGGAACGCCTTAACCATGGCATACGGTCAAGCTTGACCTAGTGTCAAGAGCTGTAGGACACGCACGAACCGGCTGTGCGGTAGCATACTCGTGTGTGCAAATATGGCAGTTTTAGAGCTGTGGAGCCATGGTTAAGGGCCAATCAGGTTCTCAGGCGGCAACAAACGTTGTGGTGGAGAGGCTAGAGGTGTCAAAATGCCTTAACCATGGCGTACGGGCATGCTTGACTCAGTGCCAGGAGCCATAGGATGCGTTGGAACTGTCCGTGCGGCAGCATGGTCGTGTGTGCAAATATGGCAGTTCTGGAGCCATGGAGCCAAGGTTAAGGGCCGTTCAGGCTCTCGAGCGATGGAAAACGCTATGGTAGAGAGGCCAGAGGTGTCAAAATGCCTTAACCATGGCGTACGGGCATGCTTGACTCGGTCGAGAGCCATAGGATGCGTTGGAACCGACCGTGCGGCGGCATGGTCGTGTGTGCAAATATGGCGGTTTTGCGGCCGTGGAGGCGTGGTTAAGGGCCCTTCGGGCTCTCGGGTGATGAAAAACTCTATGGTGGAGCGGTGAGAGGCATCAAAATGGCTTAACCATGGCGTACGGGCGTGCTTGACCCGGTGCCGAGAGCCGTAGGATGCACCGGATCCGGCTGTGCGGCAGCACAGTCGTGTGTGCAATTATGGATGTTCTGGAGTCGTGGATCTATAGTTAAGGGCCGTTCGGGCTCTCGGGTGATGACAAATATTGTGGTGGAGAGGCCAGAGGCGTCAAAACGCCTTAACCATGGCATACGGTCGTGGTTGACCTAGTGTCGAGAGCTATAGGACATGCGAGGGCTGGTTTGTGCGGTAGCATAGTCGTGTGTGCAAATATGGCAGTTCTAGAGCTGTGGAGCCATGGTTAAGGGCCATTCGGGTTCTCGGGCGGTAATAAATGCTGTGGTGGAGAGGACAAAGGTGTTAAAACGCCTTAACCATGGTGCATGGGCGTGCTTGACTTGGTGCGAGGAGCCGTAGGACGCATAGGAACCGGCCGTGCGGCAGCAAAGTCGTGTGTGCAAATATGGCAGTTCTGGAGCCGTGGAGCCGAGGTTAAGGGCCGTTCAGGCTCTCGAGCAACGACAAACGCTATGGTAGAGAGGCCAGAGGTGTCAAAATGCCTTAACCATGGCGTACGGGCTTGCTTGACTCAGTGCCGGGAGCCATAGGACGCGTTGGAACCGACCATGCGGTAGCATGGTCGTGTGTGCAAATGTGGCAGTTTTACTGCCATGGAGCCATGGTTAAGGGCCCTTCAGGCTCTCGGGTGATGGAAAACTCTATGGTGGAGAAGTGAGAGGCATCAAAATGGCTTAACCATGGCGTACGGGTGTGCTTGAATCGGTGCCGAGAGCCGTAGGATGCACAGGATCCGGCCGTGCGCCAGCACAGTCGTGTGTGCAATTATGGATGTTCTGGAGTCGTGGAGCTATAGTTAAGGGCCGTTCGGGCTCTCGGGTGATGACAAACATTGTGGTGGTGGGGCCAGAGGTGTCAAAATGCCTTAACCATGGCATACGGTCGTGCTTGACCTAGTGTCGAGAGCTGTAGGACACGTAGGAACCGGGCGTGCGGTAGCATAGTCGTGTGTGCAAATATGGCGGTTCTAGAGCGGTGGAGCCATGGTTAAGGGCCATTCGGGTTCTTGGGCGGCAACAAATGCTGTGGTCGAGAGGCCGGCGGTGTCAAAACGCCTTAACCATAGTGCATGGGCGTGCTTGACTTGGTGCGAGGAGCCGTAGGATGCGCGAGGAACCGGCCGTGCGGCGGCAAAGTCGTGTGTGCAAATATGGCGGTTACGGAGCCGTGGAGCCGAGGTTAAGTGCCGTTCGGGCTCTCGAGTGATGGCAAACGCTATGGTAGAGAGGCCGGAGGTGTCAAAATGCCTTAACCATGGCGTACGGGCATGCTTGACTCGAGCCGGGAGCCATAAAATGCGTTGGAACCGGCCGTGCGGCGGCATGGTCGAGTGTGCAAATATGGCAGTTTTGGAGCCGTGGAGGCATGGTTAAGGGCCCTTCGGGCTCTCGGGTGATGGAAAACTCTATGGTGGAGAGGTGAGAGGCATCAAAATGGCTTAACCATGGCGTACGGGCGTGCTTGACCCGGTGCCGAGAGCCATAGGATGCACGGGATCCGACCATGAGGCGGCACGGTCGTGTGTGCAATTATGGATGTTCGGAGTCGTGGAGCTATAGTTAAGGGCCGTTCGGGCTCTCGGGTGATGACAAACATTGTGGTGGTAAGGCCGGAGAGGCATCAAAATGCCTTAACCATGGCATACGGTCATGCTTGACCTAGTGTCGAGAGTTGTAGGACACGCACGAACCGGCTGTGCGGTAGCATATTCGTGTGTGCAAATATGGCAGTTCTAGAGCTGTGGAGCCATGGTTAAGGGCCATTCGGGTTCTCGAGGCGGCAACAAACGCTGTGGTAGAGAGGCCAGAGGTGTCAAAATGCCTTAACCATGGCGTACGGGCATGCTTGACTCAGTGCCGGGAGCCATAGGATGCGTTGGAACCGACCGTGCGGCAGCATGGTCGTGTGTGCAAATATGGTAGTTCGGAGCCGTGGAGCCAAGGTTAAGGGCCGTTCGGGCTCTCGAGCGATGGCAAATGCTATGGTAGAGAGGCCGGAGGTGTCAACATGCCTTAACCATGGCGTACGGGCATGCTTGACTCGGTCGAGAGCCATAGGATGCGTTGGAACCGACCGTGCGGCGGCATGGTCGTGTGTGCAAATATGGCGGTTTGCGGCCGTGGAGCTGTGGTTAAGGGCCCTTCGGGCTCTCGGGTGATGAAAAACTCTATGGTGGAGAGGTGAGAGGCATCAAAATGGCTTAACCATGGCGTACGGGCGTGCTTGACCCGGTGCCGAGAGCCGTAGGATGCACGGGATCCGGCGTGCGGCGGCACGGTCGTGTGTGCAATTATGGATGTTCGGAGTCGTGGAGCTATAGTTAAGGGCCGTTCGGGCTCTCGGGTGATGACAAATATTGTGGTGGTGAGGCCGAGGCGTCAAAACACCTTAACCATGGCATACGGTCGTGCTTGACCTAGTGTCGAGAGCTATAGGACATGCAGGAACCGGGCGTGCGGTAGCATAGTCGTGTGTGCAAATATGGCGGTTCTAGAGTTTGTGGAGCCATGGTTAAGGGCCATTCGGGTTCTCGGGCGGTAATAAACGCTGTGGTGGAGAGGCCAAAGGTGTTAAAATGCCTTAACCATGGTGCATGGGCGTGCTTGACTTGGTGCGAGGAGCCGTAGGATGCATAGGAACCGGCCGTGCGGCGGCAAAGTCGTGTGTGCAAATATGGCGGTTTTGGAGCCGTGGAGCCGAGGTTAAGGGCCGTTCAAGCTCTCGGCGATGACAAACGCTATGGTAGAGAGGCCGGAGGTGTCAAAATGCCTTAACCATGGCGTACGGGCTTGCTTGACTCGGTCGGGAGCCATAGGACGCGTTCTAACCGACCATGCGGCAGCATGGTCATGTGTGCAAATGTGGCAGTTTTACTGCCATGGAGCCATGGTTAAGGGCCCTTCAGGCTCTCGGGTGATGGAAAACTCTATGGTGGAGAGGTGAGAGGCATCAAAATGGCTTAACCATGGCGTACGGGTGTGCTTGAACCGGTGCCGAGAGCCGTAGGATGCACAGGATCCGGCCATGCGCCAGCACAGTCGTGTGTGCAATTATGGATGTTCTAGATCGTGGAGCTATAGTTAAGGGCCATTCGGGCTCTTGGGTGACGACAAAAATTGTGGTGGTGGGGCCAGAGGTGTCAAAATGCCTTAACCATGGCATACGGTCGTGCTTGACCTAGTGTCGAGAGCTGTAGGACACGTAGGAACCGGCTGTGCGGTAGCATAGTCGTGTGTGCAAATATGGCAGTTCTAGAGCGGTGGAGCCATGGTTAAGGGCCATTCGGGTTCTTGGGCGGCAACAAATGCTGTGGTCAAGAGGCCAGCGGTGTCAAAACGCCTTAACCATAGTGCATGGGCGTGCTTGACTTGGTGCGAGGAGCCGTAGGATGCGCGAGGAACCGGCCGTGCGGCGGCAAAGTCGTGTGTGCAAATATGGCGGTTACGGAGCCGTGGAGCCGAGGTTAAGTGCCGTTCGGGCTCTCGAGTGACGGCAAACGCTATGGTAGAGAGGCCGGAGGTGTCAAAATGCCTTAACCATGGCGTACGGGCATGCTTGACTCGAGCCGGGAGCCATAAAATGCGTTGGAACCGACCGTGCGGCGGCATGGTCGAGTGTGCAAATATGGCGGTTTTGGAGCCGTGGAGGCATGGTTAAGGGCCCTTCGGGCTCTCGGGTGATGGAAAACTCTATGGTGGAGAGGTGAGAGGCATCAAAATGGCTTAACCATGGCGTACGGGCGTGCTTGACCCGGTGCCGAGAGCCATAGGATGCACGGGATCCGGCCGTGCGGCGGCACGGTCGTGTGTGCAATTATGGATGTTCGGAGTCGTGGAGCTGTAGTTAAGGGCCGTTCGGGCTCTCGGGTGATGACAAACATTGTGGTGGTGAGGCCGGAGGCATCAAAACGCCTTAACCATGGCATACGGTCATGCTTGACCTAGTGTCAAGAAGAGCTGTAGGACACGCACGAACCGGGCTGTGCGGTAGCATATTCGTGTGTGCAAATATGGCGGTTCTAGAGCTGTGGAGCCATGGTTAAGGGCCATTCGGGTTCTCGGCGGCAACAAACGCTGTGGTGGAGAGGCTAGAGGTGTCAAAATGCCTTAACCATGGCGTACGGGCATGCTTGACTCGGTGCCGGGAGCCATAGGATGCGTTGGAACCGACCATGCGGCGGCATGGTCGTGTGTGCAAATATGGCGGTTTCGGAGCCGTGGAGCCAAGGTTAAGGGCCGTTCGGGCTCTCGGCGATGGCAAACGCTATGGTAGAGAGGCCCGAGAGGTGTCAAAATGCCTTAACCATGGCGTACGGGCATGCTTGACTAGTGCCAAGAGCCATAGGATGCGTTGGAACCGGCCGTGCGGCGGCATGGTCGTGTGTGCAAATATGGCGGTTTTGCGGCCGTGGAGGCGTGGTTAAGGGCCCTTCGGGCTCTCGGGTGATGAAAAACTCTATGGTGGAGAGGTGAGAGGCATCAAAATGGCTTAACCATGGCGTACGGGCGTGCTTGACCCGGTGCCGAGAGCCGTAGGATGCACGGGATCCGGCCGTGCGCCGGCACGGTCGTGTGTGCAATTATGGATGTTACGGAGTCGTGAAGCTATAGTTAAGGGCCGTTCGGGCTCTCGGGTGATGACAAACATTGTGGTGGTGGGGCAGAGGTGTCAAAACGCCTTAACCATGGCATACGGTCGTGCTTGACCTAGTGTCGAGAGCTGTAGGACACGTAGGAACCGGCTATGCGGTAGCATAGTCGTGTGTGCAAATATGGTAGTTCTAGAGCGGTGGAGCCATGGTTAAGGGCCATTCGGGTTCTTGGGCGGCAACAAATGCTGTGGTCGAGAGGCCAGCGGTGTCAAAATGCCTTAACCATAGTGCATGGGCGTGCTTGACTTGGTGCGAGGAGCCGTAGGATGCGCATAGGAACCGGCCGTGCGGCGGCAAAGTCGTGTGTGCAAATATGGCGGTTACGGAGCCGTGGAGCCAAGGTTAAGTGCCGTTCGGGCTCTCGAGTGATGGCAAATGCTATGGTAGAGAGGCCGGAGGTGTCAAAATGCCTTAACCATGGCGTACGGGCATGCTTGACTCGGGCCGGGAGCCATAAAATGCGTTGGAACCGACCGTGCGGCGGCATGGTCGAGTGTGCAAATATGGCGGTTTTGGAGCCGTGGAGGCATGGTTAAGGGCCCTTCGGGCTCTCGGGTGATGGAAAACTCTATGGTGGAGAGGTGAGAGGCATCAAAATGGCTTAACCATGGTGTACGGGCGTGCTTGACCCGGTGCCGAGAGCCATAGGATGCACGGGATCCGGCCGTGCGGCGGCACGGTCGTGTGTGCAATTATGGATGTTCGGAGTCGTGGAGCTGTAGTTAAGGGCCGTTCGGGCTCTTGGGTGATGACAAACATTGTGGTGGTGAGGCCGGAGGCATCAAAATGCCTTAACCATGGCATACGGTCATGCTTGACCTAGTGTCAAGAGCTGTAGGACACGCACGAACCATTTGTGCGGTAGCATATTCGTGTGTGCAAATATGGCGGTTCTAGAGCTGTGGAGCCATGGTTAAGGGCCATTCGGGTTCTCGAGGCGGCAACAAATGCTGTGGTGGAGAGGCTAGAGGTGTCAAAATGCCTTAACCATGGCGTACGGGCATGCTTGACTCGGTGCCGGGAGCCATAGGATGCGTTGGAACCGGCCGTGCGCGGCATGGTCGTGTGTGCAAATATGGCGGTTACGGAGCCGTGGAGCCAAGGTTAAGGGCCGTTCGGGCTCTCGGCGATGGCAAACGCTATGGTAGAGAGGCCGAGGTGTCAAAATGCCTTAACCATGGCGTACGGGCATGCTTGACTCGGTGCCGAGAGCCATAGGATGCGTTGGAACCGGCCGTGCGGCGGCATGGTCGTGTGTGCAAATATGGCGGTTTTGCGGCCATGGAGCTATGGTTAAGGGCCCTTCGGGCTCTCGGGTGATGAAAAACTCTATGGTGGAGAGGTGAGAGGCATCAAAATGGCTTAACCATGGCGTACGGGCGTGCTTGACCCGGTGCCAAGAGCCGTAGGATGCACGGGATCCGGCCGTGCGCGGCACGGTCGTGTGTGCAATTATGGATGTTCGGAGTCGTGGAGCTATAGTTAAGGGCCGTTCGGGCTCTCGGGTGATGACAAACATTGTGGTGGTGAGGCCAGAGGTGTCAAAATGCCTTAACCATGGCATACGGTCGTGCTTGACCTAGTGTCGAGAGCTATAGGACACGTAGGAACCGGCTGTGCGGTAGCATAGTCGTGTGTGCAAATATGGTAGTTCTAGAGCGGTGGAGCCATGGTTAAGGGCCATTCGGGTTCTTGGGCGGCAACAAATGCTGTGGTGGAGAGGCCAAAGGTGTCAAAATGCCTTAACCATGGTGCATGGGCGTGCTTGACTTGGTGCGAGGAGCCGTAGGACGCATAGGAACCGGCCGTGCGGCGAAAGTCGTGTGTGCAAATATGGCGGTTCGGAGCCGTGGAGCCGAGGTTAAGGGCCGTTCGGGCTCTCGAGCGATGACAAACGCTATGGTAGAGAGGCCGGAGGTGTCAAAATGCCTTAACCATGGTGTACGGGCATGCTTGACTCGGTGCGGGAGCCATAAAATGCGTTGGAACCGCCATGCGGCGGCATGGTCGTGTGTGCAAATATGGCGGTTTTGGGCCGTGGAGGCATGGTTAAGGGCCCTTCGGGCTCTCGGGTGATGGAAAACTCTATGGTGGAGAGGTGAGAGGCATCAAAATGGCTTAACCATGGCGTACGGGCGTGCTTGACCCGGTGCCGAGAGCCAGGATGCACGGGATCCGGCCGTGCGCGGCACGGTCGTGTGTGCAATTATGGATGTTCTTGAGTTGTGGAGCTATAGTTAAGGGCCGTTCGGGCTCTCGGGTGATGACAAACATTGTGGTGGTGTGGCCAGAGGTGTCAAAATGCCTTAACCATGGCATACGGTCATGCTTGACCTAGTGTCGAGAGCTGTAGGACACGTAGGAAATGGCTGTGCGGTAGCATAGTCGTGTGTGCAAATATGGCGGTTCTAGAGCAGTGGAGCCATGGTTAAGGGCCATTCGGGTTCTTGGGCGGCAACAAACGCTGTGGTGGAGAGGCTAGAGGTGTCAAAATGCCTTAACCATAGTGCATGGGCGTGCTTGACTTGGTGCGAGGAGCCATAGGATGCGTTGGAACCGGCCGTGCGGCGGCAAAGTCGTGTGTGCAAATATGGCGGTTCGGAGCCGTGGAGCCAAGGTTAAGTGCCGTTCGGGCTCTCGAGTGATGGCAAACACTATGGTAGAGAGGCCGGAGAGGTGTCAAAATGCCTTAACCATGGCGTACGGGCATGCTTGACTCGGTGCCGGAGCCATAAAATGCGTTGGAACCGGCCCGTGCGGCAGCATGGTTGTGTGTGCAAATATGGCGGTTTTGGAGCCGTGGAGGCATGGTTAAGGGCCCTTCGGGCTCTCGGGTGATGGAAAACTCTATGGTGGAGAGGTGAGAGGCATCAAAATGGCTTAACCATGGTGTACGGGCGTGCTTGACCCGGTGCCGAGAGCCATAGGATGCACGGGATCCGGCCGTGCGGCGGCACGGTCGTGTGTGCAATTATGGATGTTCGGAGTCGTGGAGCTATAGTTAAGGGCCGTTCGGGCTCTCGGGTGATGACAAACATTGTGGTGGTGAGGCCGGAGGCATCAAAACGCCTTAACCATGGCATACGGTCATGCTTGACCTAGTGTCAAGAGCTATAGGACACGCACGAAATTTGTGCGGTAGCATAGTCGTGTGTGCAAATATGGCGGTTCTAGAGCGGTGGAGCCATGGTTAAGGGCCATTCGGGTTCTCGGGCGGCAACAAATGCTGTGGTGGAGAGGCTAGAGGTGTCAAAATGCCTTAACCATGTGCATGGGCATGCTTGACTTGGTGCGAGGAGCCATAGGATGCGTTGGGAACCGCCGTGCGGAGCATGGTCGTGTGTGCAAATATGGCGGTTCGGAGCCGTGGAGCCAAGGTTAAGGGCCGTTCAGGCTCTCGAGCGATGGCAAACGCTATGGTAGAGAGGCCAGAGGTGTCAAAATGCCTTAACCATGGCGTACGGGCATGCTTGACTCAGTGCCGAGAGCCATAGGATGCGTTGGAACCGACCGTGCGGCAGCATGGTCGTGTGTGCAAATATGGCAGTTTTGCAGCCATGGAGCTATGGTTAAGGGCTCTTCAGGCTCTCGGGTGATGAAAAACTCTATGGTGGAGAGGTGAGAGGCATCAAAATGGCTTAACCATGGCGTACGGGCGTGCTTGACCCGGTGCCAAGAGCCGTAGGATGCACAGGATCCGGCTGTGTGGCAGCACAGTCGTGTGTGCAATTATGGATGTTCTGGAGTCGTGGAGCTGTAGTTAAGGGCCGTTCGGGCTCTCGGGTGATGACAAATATTGTGGTGGTGAGGCCAGAGGCGTCAAAACGCCTTAACCATGGCATACGGTCGTGCTTGACCTAGTGTCGAGAGCTATAGGACATGCAGGAACCGGGTTTGTGCGGTAGCATAGTCGTGTGTGCAAATATGGCGGTTCTAGAGTTTGTGGAGCCATGGTTAAGGGCCATTCGGGTTCTCGGGCGGTAACAAACGCTGTGGTGGAGAGGCCAAAGGTGTTAAAATGCCTTAACCATATTGCATGGGCGTGCTTGACTTGGTGCGAGGAGCCGTAGGACGCATAGGAACCGGCCGTGCGGCGGCAAGTCGTGTGTGCAAATATGGCGGTTACGGAGCCGTGGAGCCGAGGTTAAGGGCCGTTCGGGCTCTCGAGCGACGACAAACGCTATGGTAGAGAGGCCGGAGGTGTCAAAATGCCTTAACCATGGCGTACGGGCTTGCTTGACTCAGTGCTGGGAGCCATAGGACGCGTTGGAACCGACCATGCGGCAGCATGGTCGTGTGTGCAAATGTGGCAGTTTTACTGCTGTGGACCCATGGTTAAGGGCCCTTCAGGCTCCCGGGTGATGGAAAACTCTATGGTGGATAGGTGAGAGGCATCAAAATGGCTTAACCATGGCGTACGGGTGTGCTGGAACCGGTGCCGAGAGCCGTAGGATGCACAGGATCCGGCCGTGCGCCAGCACAGTCGTGTGTGCAATTATGGATGTTCTTGAGTTGTGGAGCTATAGTTAAGGGCCGTTCGGGCTCTCGGGTGATGACAAACATTGTGGTGGTGTTGCCAGAGGTGTCAAAATGCCTTAACCATGGCATACGGTCATGCTTGACCTAGTGTCGAGAGCTGTAGGACACGTAGGAAATGGCTGTGCGGTAGCATAGTCGTGTGTGCAAATATGGCAGTTCTAGAGCGGTGGAGCCATGGTTAAGGGCCATTCGGGTTCTTGGGCAGCAACAAATGCTGTGGTCGAGAGGCCAGCGGTGTCAAAACGCCTTAACCATAGTGCATGGGCGTGCTTGACTTGGTGCGGAGCCGTAGGATGCGCAGGAACCGGCCGTGCGGCAAAGCAAAGTCGTGTGTGCAAATATGGCGGTTCGGAGCCGTGGAGCCGAGGTTAAGTGCCGTTCGGGCTCTCGAGTGATGGCAAACGCTATGGTAGAGAGGCCGGAGGTGTCAAAATGCCTTAACCATGGCGTACGGGCATGCTTGACTCGAGCCGGGAGCCATAAAATGCGTTGGAACCGGCCGTGCGGCGGCATGGTCGAGTGTGCAAATATGGCGGTTTTGGAGCCGTGGAGGCATGGTTAAGGGCCCTTCGGGCTCTCGAGGTGATGGAAAACTCTATGGTGGAGAGGTGAGAGGCATCAAAATGGCTTAACCATGGCGTACGGGCGTGCTTGACCCGGTGCCGAGAGCCATAGGATGCACGGGATCCGGCCGTGCGGTAGCACGGTCGTGTGTGCAATTATGGATGTTCGGAGTCGTGGAGCTGTAGTTAAGGGCCGTTCGGGCTCTCGGGTGATGACAAACATTGTGGTGGTGAGGCCGGAGGCATCAAAATGCCTTAACCATGGCATACGGTCATGCTTGACCTAGTGTCAAGAGCTGTAGGACACGCACGAACCGGCTGTGCGGTAGCATATTCGTGTGTGCAAATATGGCAGTTCTAGAGCTGTGGAGCCATGGTTAAGGGCCATTCAGGTTCTCAGGCGGCAACAAACGCTGTGGTGGAGAGGCTAGAGGTGTCAAAATGCCTTAACCATGGCGTACGGGCATGCTTGACTCAGTGCCAGGAGCCATAGGATGCGTTGGAACTGACCGTGCGACAGCATGGTCGTGTGTGCAAATATGGATGTTCTGGAGCCGTGGAGCCAAGGTTAAGGGCCGTTCAGGCTCTCGAGCGATGGCAAACGCTATGGTAGAGAGGCCAGAGGTGTCAAAATGCCTTAACCATGGCGTACGGGCTTGCTTGACTCAGTGCCGGGAGCCATAGGACACGTTGGAACCGACCATGCGGCAGCATGGTCGTGTGTGCAAATATGGATGTTCTGGAGCCGTGGAGCCAAGGTTAAGGGCCGTTTAGGCTCTCGAGCGATGAAGAACGCTATGGTAGAGAGGCCAGAGGTGTCAAAATGCCTTAACCATGGCGTACGGGCATGCTTGACTCAGCGCCGAGAGCCATAGGATGCGTTGGAACCGACCGTGCGGCAGCATGGTCGTGTGTGCAAATATGGCAGTTTTGCAGCCGTGGAGCTGTGGTTAAGGGCCCTTCAGGCTCTCGGGTGATGAAAAACTCTATGGTGGAGAGGTGAGAGGCATCAAAATGGCTTAACCATGGCGTACGGGCGTGCTTGACCCGGTGCCGAGAGCCGTAGGATGCACAGGATCCGGCCGTGCGCCAGCATAGTCGTGTGTGCAATTATGGATGTTCTGGAGTCGTGAAGCTATAGTTAAGGGCCGTTCGGGCTCTCGGGTGATGACAAACATTGTGGTGGTGGGGCCAGAGGTGTCAAAACACCTTAACCATGGCATACGGTCGTGCTTGACCTAGTGTCGAGAGCTGTGGGACACGTAGGAACTGGCTGTGCGGTGGCATAGTCGTGTGTGCAAATATGGCAGTTCTAGAGCAGTGGAGCCATGGTTATGGGCCATTCGGGTTCTTGGGCGGCAACAAATGCTGTGGTCGAGAGGCCAGCGGTGTCAAAACGCCTTAACCATAGTGCATGGGCGTGCTTGACTTGGTGCGAGGAGCCGTAGGATGCGCAAGAACCGGCCGTGCGGCAGCAAATTCGTGTGTGCAAATATGGCAGTTCTGGAGCCGTGGAGCCGAGGTTAAGTGCCGTTCAGGCTCTCGAGTGATGGCAAATGCTATGGTAGAGAGGCCAGAGGTGTCAAAATGCCTTAACCATGGCGTACGGGCATGCTTGACTCAGAGCCGGGAGCCATAAAATGCGTTGGAACCGACCGTGCGGCAGCATGGTCGAGTGTGCAAATATGGCAGTTTTGGAGCCGTGGAGGCATGGTTAAGGGCCCTTCAGGCTCTCGGGTGATGGTAAACTCTATGGTGGAGAGGTGAGAGGCCTCAAAATGGCTTAACCATGGCGTACAGGCGTGCTTGACCCGGTGCCGAGAGCCATAGGATGCACGGGGATCCGGCCGTGTGGCGGCACGGTCGTGTGTGCAATTATGGATGTTCGGAGTCGTGGAGCTGTAGTTAAGGGCCGTTCGGGCTCTCGGGTGATGACAAACATTGTGGTGGTGAGGCCAGAGGCATCAAAATGCCTTTACCATGGCATACGGTCATGCTTGACCTAGTGTCAAGAGCTGTAGGACACGCACGAACCGGCTGTGCGGTAGCATATTCGTGTGTGCAAATATGACAGTTCTAGAGCTGTGGAGCCATGGTTATGGGCCATTCAGGTTCTCAGGCGGCAACAAACGCTGTGGTGGAGAGGCTAGAGGTGTCAAAATGCCTTAACCATAGTGCATGGGCGTGCTTGACTTGGTGCGAGGAGCCGTAGGATGCGCAGGAACCGGCCGTGCGGCAGCAAAGTCGTGTGTGCAAATATGGCAGTTCTGGAGCCGTGGAGCCGAGGTTAAGTGCCGTTCAGGCTCTCGAATGATGGCAAATGCTATGGTAGAGAGGCCAGAGGTGTCAAAATGCCTTAACCATGGCGTACGGGCATGCTTGACTCAGTGCCGAGAGCCATAGGATGCGTGCCGCGTGTGTGCAAATATGGCAGTTTTGCAGCCGTGGAGCTATGGTTAAGGGCCCTTCAGGCTCTCGGGTGATGAAAAACTCTATGGTGGAGAGGTGAGAGGCATCAAAATGGCTTAACCATGGCGTACGGGCGTGCTTGACCCGGTGCCGAGAGCCATAGGATGCACAGGATCCGGCTGTGCGGCAGCACAGTCGTGTGTGCAATTATGGATTTTTTGGAGTCGTGGAGCTATAGTTAAGGGCTGTTCGGGCTCTCGGGTGATGACAAATATTGTGGTGGTGAGGCCAGAGGTGTCAAAACGCCTTAACCATGGCATACGGTCATGCTTGACCTAGTGTCGAGAGCTATAGGACATGCAGGAACTGGCTGTGCGGTAGCATAGTCGTGTGTGCAAATATGGCAGTTCTGGAGCCGTGGAGCCAAGGTTAAGGGCCGTTCAGGCTCTCGAGCGATGGCAAACGCTATGGTAGAGAGGCCAGAGGTGTCAAAATGCCTTAACCATGGCGTACAGGCATGCTTGACTCAGTGCCGAGAGCCATAGGATGCGTTGGAACCAACCGTGCGGCAGCATGGTCGTGTGTGCAAATATGGCAGTTTTGCAGCCGTGGAGCTGTGGTTAAGGGCCCTTCAGGCTCTCGGGAGATGAAAAACTCTATGGTGGAGAGGTGAGAGGCATCAAAATGGCTTAACCATGGCGTACGAGCGTGCTTGACCCGGTGCCGAGAGCCGTAGGATGCACAGGATCCGGCTGTGCGGCAGCACAGTCGTGTGTGCAATTATGGATTTTTTGGAGTCGTGGAGCTATAGTTAAGGGCTGTTCGGGCTCTCGGGTGATGACAAATATTGTGGTGGTGAGGCCAGAGGTGTCAAAACGCCTTAACCATGGCATACGGTCGTGCTTGACTCAGTGCCGAGAGCTATAGGACATGCAGGAACTGGCTGTGCGGTAGCATAGTCGTGTGTGCAAATATGGCAGTTCTAGAGCTGTGGAGCCATGGTTAAGGGCCATTCGGGTTCTCGGGCGTTAATAAACGCTGTGGTGGAGAGGCCAAAGGTGTTAAAACGCCTTAACCATGGTGCATGGGCGTGCTTGACTTGGTGCGAGGAGCCGTAGGACGCGTAGGAACCGGCCGTGCGGCAGCAAAGTCGTGTGTGCAAATATGGCGGTTCGGAGCCGTGGAGCCGAGGTTAAGGGCCGTTCGGGCTCTCAAGCGATGACAAACGCTATGGTAGAGAGGCCGGAGGTGTCAAAATGCCTTAACCATGGCGTACGGGCTTGCTTGACTCGGTCCGGGAGCCATAGGACGCGTTGGAACCGACCATGCGGCGGCATGGTCGTGTGTGCAAATGTGGCGGTTTTACTGCCGTGGAGCCATGGTTAAGGGCCCTTCAGGCTCTCGGGTGATGGAAAACTCTATGGTGGAGAGGTGAGAAGCATCAAAATGGCTTAACCATGGCATACGGGTGTGCTTGAACCGGTGCCGAGAGCCGTAGGATGCACGGGGATCCGGCCGTGCGCCGGCACAGTCGTGTGTGCAATTATGGATGTTCGGAGTCGTGGAGCTATAGTTAAGGGCCGTTCGGGCTCTCGGGTGATGACAAACATTGTGGTGGTGGGGCCAGAGGTGTCAAAACGCCTTAACCATGGCATACGGTTGTGCTTGACCTAGTGTCGAGAGCTGTAGGACACGTAGGAACCGGCTGTGCGGTAGCATAGTCGTGTGTGCAAATATGGCAGTTCTAGAGCGGTGGAGCCATGGTTAAGGGCCATTCAGGTTCTTGGGCGGCAACAAATGCTGTGGTCGATAGGCCAGCGGTGTCAAAATGCCTTAACCATAGTGCATGGGCGTGCTTGACTTGGTGCGAGGAGCCGTAGGATGCGTAGGAACCGGCCGTGCGACAGCAAAGTCGTGTGTGCAAATATGGCTGTTCTGGAGCCGTGGAGCCGAGGTTAAGTGCCGTTCAGGCTCTTGAGTGACGGCAAACGCTATGGTAGAGAGGCTAGAGGTGTCAAAATGCCTTAACCATGGCGTACAGGCATGCTTGACTCAGAGCCGGGAGCCATAAAATGCGTTGGAACCGACCGTGCGGCAGCATGGTCGAGTGTGCAAATATGGCAGTTTTGGAGCCGTGGAGGCATGGTTAAGGGCCCTTTAGGCTCTTTGGTGATGGAAAACTCTATGGTGGAGAGGTGAGAGGCATCAAAATGGCTTAACCATGGCGTACAGGCGTGCTTGACCCGGTGCCGAGAGCCATAGGATGCACGGGATCCGGCCGTGCGGCGGCACGGTCGTGTGTGCAATTATGGATGTTCGGAGTCGTGGAGCTGTAGTTAAGGGCCATTCGGGCTCTCGGGTGGTGACAAACATTGTGGTGGTGAGGCCAGAGGCATCAAAATGCCTTAACCATGGCATACGGTCATGCTTGACCTAGTGTCAAGAGATGTAGGACACGCACGAACCGGGTTTTGTGCGGTAGCATATTCGTGTGTGCAAATATGGCAGTTCTAGAGTTTGTGGAGCCATGGTTAAGGGCCATTCGGGTTCTCGGCGGCAACAAACACTGTGGTGGAGAGGCTAGAGGTGTCAAAATGCTTTAACCATGGCGTACGGGCATGCTTGACTCGGTGCCGGGAGCCATAGGATGCGTTGGAACCGGCCGTGCGGCGGCATGGTCGTGTGTGCAAATATGGCGGTTCGGAGCCGTGGAGCCAAGGTTAAGGGCCGTTCAGGCTCTCGAGCGATTGCAAACACTATGGTAGAGAGGCCAGAGGTGTCAAAATGCCTTAACCATGGCGTACGGGCATGCTTGGCTCAGTGCCGAGAGCCATAGGATGCGTTGGAACCCACCGTGCGGCAGCATGGTCGTGTGTGCAAATATGGCGGTTTTGCGGCCGTGGAGCGTGGTTAAGGGCCCTTCGGGCTCTCGGGTGATGAAAAACTCTATGGTGGAGAGGTGAGAGGCATCAAAATGGCTTAACCATGGCGTACGGGCGTGCTTGACCCGGTGCCGAGAGCCGTAGGATGCACGGGATCCGGCGTGCGGCGGCACGGTCGTGTGTGCAATTATGGATGTTCTGGTGTCGTGGAGCTATAGTTAAGGGCCGTTCGGGCTCTCGTGTGATGACAAATATTGTGGTGGTGAGGCCAGAGGCGTCAAAATGCCTTAACCATGGCATACGGTCGTGCTTGACCTAGTTCGAGAGCTATAGGACATGCAGGAACTGGCTGTGCGGTTGCATAGTCGTGTGTGCAAATATGGCAGTTCTAGAGCTGTGGAGCCATGGTTAAGGGCCATTCGGGTTCTCGGGCGGTAATAAACGCTGTGGTGGAGAGGCCAAAGGTGTTAAAACCCCATAACCATGGTGCATGGGCGTGCTTGACTTGGTGCGAGGAGCCGTAGGACGCATAGGAACCGGCCGTGCGGCAGCAAAGTCGTGTGTGCAAATATGGCAGTTCCGGAGCCGTGGAGCCGAGGTTAAGGGCCGTTCAGGCTCTCGAGCGACGACAAACACTATGGTAGAGAGGCCAGAGGTGTCAAAATGCCTTAACCATGGCGTACAGGCATGCTTGACTTAGAGCCGGGAGCCATAAAATGCGTTGGTACCGACCGTGCGGCAGCATGGTTGAGTGTGCAAATATGGCAGTTTTGGAGCCATGGAGGCATAGTTAAGGGCCCTTCAGGCTCTCAGGTGATGGAAAACTCTATGGTGGAGAGGTGAGAGGCATCAAAATGGCTTAACCATGGCGTACGGGTGTGCTTGAACCGGTGCCGAGAGCCGTAGGATGCACAGGATCCGGCCGTGCGCCAGCACAGTCGTGTGTGCAATTATGGATGTTCTGGAGTTGTGGAGCTATAGTTAAGGGCCGTTCGGGCTCTCGGGTGATGACAAACATTGTGGTGGTGGGGCCAGAGGTGTCAAAATACCTTAACCATGGCATACAGTCGTGCTTGACCTAGTGTCGAGAGCTGTAGGACACGTAGGAACCGGCTGTGCGGTAGCATAGTCGTGTGTGCAAATATGGCAGTTCTAGAGCGGTGGAGCCATGGTTAAGGGCCATTCGGGTTCTTGGGCGGCAACAAATGCTGTGGTTGAGAGGCCAGCGGTGTCAAAACGCCTTAACCATAGTGCATGCGCGTGCTTGACTTGGTGCTAGGAGCCGTAGGATGCGCAGGAACCGGCCATGCGGCAGCAAAGTCGTGTGTGCAAATATGGCAGTTCTGGAGCCGTGGAGCCGAGGTTAAGTGCCGTTCAGGCTCTTGAGTGATGGCAAACGCTATGGTAGAGAGGCCAGAGGTGTCAAAATGCCTTAACCATGGCGTACAGGCATGCTTGACTTAGAGCCGGGAGCCATAAAATGCGTTGGTACCGACCGTGCGGCAGCATGGTTGAGTGTGCAAATATGGCAGTTTTGGAGCCATGGAGGCATAGTTAAGGGCCCTTCAGGCTCTCAGGTGATGGAAAACTCTATGGTGGAGAGGTGAGAGGCATCAAAATGGCTTAACCATGGCGTACAGGCGTGCTTGACCCGGTGCCGAGAGCCATAGGATGCACAGGATCCGACCGTGCGGCAGCACAGTCGTGTGTGCAATTATGGATGTTCTGGAGTTATGGAGCTGTAGTTAAGGGCCGTTCGGGCTCTCGGGTGATGACAAACATTGTGGTGGTGAGGCCAGAGGCATCAAAATGCCTTAACCATGGCATACGGTCATGCTTGACCTAGTGTCAAGAGCTGTAGGACACGCACGAACCGGGCTGTGCGGTAGCATATTCGTGTGTGCAAATATGGCAGTTCTAGAGCTGTGGAGCCATGGTTAAGGGCCATTCGGGTTCTCGGGCAGCAACAAACGCTGTGGTGGAGAGGCTAGAGGTGTCAAAATGCCTTAACCATGGCATACGGGCATGCTTGACTCAGTGCCGGGAGCCATAGGATGCGTTGGAACCGGCCGTGCGGCGGCATGGTCATGTGTGCAAATATGGCGGTTCTGGGAGCCGTGGAGCCAAGGTTAAGGGCCGTTCGGGCTCTCGAGCGATGGCAAATGCTATGGTAGAGAGGCCGAGAGGTGTCAAAATGCCTTAACCATGGCGTACGGGCATGCTTGACTCGGTGCCGAGAGCCATAGGATGCGTTGGAACCGACCGTGCGGCGGCATGGTCGTGTGTGCAAATATGGCGTTTTGCGGCCGTGGAGTGTGTGTGGTTAAGGGCCCTTCGGGCTCTCGGGTGATGAAAAACTCTATGGTGGAGAGGTGAGAGGCATCAAAATGGCTTAACCATGGCGTACGGGTGTGCTTGACCGGTGCCGAGAGCCGTAGGATGCACGGGATCCGGCGTGCGGCGGCAAGTCGTGTGTGCAATTATGGATGTTCTGGAGTCGTGGAGCTATAGTTAAGGGCCGTTCGGGCTCTCGGGTGATGACAAATATTGTGGTGGTGAGGCCAGAGGAGTCAAAACGCCTTAACCATGGCATACGGTCGTGCTTGACCTAGTGTCGAGAGCTATAGGACATGCAGGAACCGGCTGTGCGGTAGCATAGTCGTGTGTGCAAATATGGCAGTTCTAGAGCGGTGGAGCCATGGTTAAGGGCCATTCGGGTTCTCGGGCGGTAATAAATGCTGTGGTGGAGAGGCCAAAGGTGTTAAAACACCTTAACCATGGTGCATGGGCGTGCTTGACTTGGTGCGAGGAGCCGTAGGACGCATAGGAACCGGCCGTGCGGCAGCAAAGTCATGTGTGCAAATATGGCAGTTCTGGAGCCGTGGAGCCGAGGTTAAGGGCCGTTCAGGCTCTCGAGCGATGACAAACGCTATGGTAGAGAGGCCAGAGGTGTCAAAATGCCTTAACCATGGCGTACGGGCTTGCTTGACTCAGTGTTGGGAGCCATAGGACGCGTTGGAACCGACCATGCGGCAGCATGGTCGTGTGTGCAAATGTGGCAGTTTTTGGCGCCGTGGAGCCATGGTTAAGGGCCCTTTAGGCTCTCGGGTGATGGAAAACTCTATGGTGGAGAGGTGAGAGGCATCAAAATGGCTTAACCATGGCGTACGGGTGTGCTTGAACCGGTGCCGAGAGCCGTAGGATGCACGGGATCCGGCCGTGCGCGGCACGTCGTGTGTGCAATTATGGATGTTCTGGAGTCGTGGAGCTATAGTTAAGGGCCGTTCGGGCTCTTGGGTGATGACAAACATTGTGGTGGTGGGGCCAGAGGTGTCAAAACACCTTAACCATGGCATACGGTCGTGCTTGACCTTGTGTCGAGAGCTGTAGGACACGTAGGAACCGGCTGTGCGGTAGCATAGTCGTGTGTGCAAATATGGCAGTTCTAGAGCGGTGGAGCCATGGTTAAGGGCCATTCGGGTTCTTGGGCGGCAACAAATGCTGTGGTCGAGAGGCCAGCGGTGTCAAAACGCCTTAACCATAGTGCATGGGCGTGCTTGACTTGGTGCGAGGAGCCGTAGGATGCGCGAGGAACCGGCCGTGCGGCGGCGGCAAAGTCGTGTGTGCAAATATGGCGGTTCGGAGCCGTGGAGCCGAGGTTAAGTGCCGTTCGGGCTCTCGAGTGACGGCAAACGCTATGGTAGAGAGGCCGGAGGTGTCAAAATGCCTTAACCATGGCGTACGGGCATGCTTGACTCGGAGCCGGGAGCCATAAAATGCGTTGGAACCGACCGTGCGGCGGCATGGTCGAGTGTGCAAATATGGCGTTTTGGAGCCGTGGAGGCATGGTTAAGGGCCCTTCGGGCTCTCGGGTGATGGAAAACTCTATGGTGGAGAGGTGAGAGGCATCAAAATGGCTTAACCATGGCGTACGGGCGTGCTTGACCCGGTGCCGAGAGCCATAGGATGCACGGGATCCGACCGTGCGGCAAAGCACAAAGTCGTGTGTGCAATTATGGATGTTCGGGAGTCGTGGAGCTATAGTTAAGGGCCGTTCGGGCTCTCGGGTGATGACAAACATTGTGGTGGTGAGGCCGAGGCATCAAAACGCCTTAACCATGGCATACGGTCATGCTTGACCTAGTGTCAAGAGAGCTGTAGGACACGCACGAACCGGCGTGCGGTAGCATATTCGTGTGTGCAAATATGGCAGTTCTAGAGCTGTGGAGCCATGGTTAAGGGCCATTCGGGTTCTCGGGCGGCAACAAATGCTGTGGTGGAGAGGCTAGAGGTGTCAAAATGCCTTAACCATGGCGTACGGGCATGCTTGACTTGGTGCCGAGGAGCCATAGGATGCGTTGGAACGGCCGTGCGGCGGCATGGTCGTGTGTGCAAATATGGCAGTTCGGAGCCGTGGAGCCAAGGTTAAGGGCCGTTCAAGCTCTCGGCGATGGCAAACGCTATGGTAGAGAGGCCGAGAGGTGTCAAAATGCCTTAACCATGGTGTACGGGCATGCTTGACTCGGCCGAGAGCCATAGGATGCGTTGGAACCGACCGTGCGGCGGCATGGTCGTGTGTGCAAATATGGCGGTTTGCGGCCGTGGAGCCATGGTTAAGGCCCTTCGGGCTCTCGGGTGATGAAAAACTCTATGGTGGAGAGGTGAGAGGCATCAAAATGGCTTAACCATTTGGACATGCCGAGAAGTGCTATTGGCAAGGAAGAAATATTCTTTGTAAACCAAGACATCGATGATTGCTAGCGAGATCAAGTAAGGGAGATATATATGCATGTATTATCACCAAACCCAGAATCAAGCAAATCAGACTCAGAATCGGCAAATGGTGATCTGCTATTGATGAGGCCCATTGCATGTGTGTAGCCGATCAACATATTTGACCACGCCTATTACTGGAAGTCTCTTTGATACGTAGAGCTTCAAGGATGGAAGGCAAGCCAGGGAATATATGCACATATACGTGACTTGCTGGTGTCATGTTCGTGCACATACGGGGAAGGTATGCTCGGCAAGATGACGAATGTCTACGTGCGAAGGAAAGGCGATCGATCACGGAAGCCGTTTTGGCGAAGGACACCGGCCGAATATTTGCGTGCCAACCCATGGTGCCACCGACAAGAAAATCTCTTGGTTAGCGAGAAAAAGGAGGCGAGTAATTAACATATATGGGAGATACAGATATATGCATGCAAGTGAAGGGTTCACGTAAGTCTTCGGGTTATTTAACCAAGACAGGCAAGCAAGATGGTATATGCATATATATGGCATACATGCACACGGCTAAATAAAGAAAAGGAAATCATGCACTCGTTTGCATGGGCTTCTTGAAGATATCATGCAGTCGATCAGATTGAAGGCAAGGACACGTGTATCATGTATGTGGCTGGCTAGGCATTGCATTGGTGGTTGAACCAGAACGAGGAAAGAGGCGCATCGGCCAAGGAGTTTCATTAACGAAGGATTCTGCGTGAAGGGAGTCAGGGTCCGTGTATCTTAATATTTTCTGTTATTTAGATATTCCTTCTAAAGGAAGTTTTGTACGTCGTGGTCATCGGCCCAGGGTATAAATATAAACCCCGGCCATTGTAATAAGGGTTCACAACCAAATCAATACAACCGGCTACGCGCCACCCTTTGAGTCCTTTTAGTCGTGTCGTCGAGTTCTTCGAGAGGGCCAATCGATCCGTCGACCTCCGTAAGTCCCGCAACCTTGTTATCATGTCTAGTATCATGCGGTGGATTTAGATAATGATGCAAGAAGTCTTGTTGCAATGCTTAGTATCATGCGGTGGATTTAAGCATTGAACCAAGAGGGTTCCATGTTAGTCATGAGTCGTGCGGCGGGCTAAGATTAGCTAGGAGCCGTTACCAAAGTTTCTCCGACTAGGTCATGAGTCGTGCGGAGCTAAGATCTAAGCTTAGAGGCTAGTTATCGGCTCTTTTAGATTTGGCAAAATCTAATAGATTCATTAAGTTATCACATGTTGCATGCTTTATTTAATGTTTAGTTATTTGCAACACTCTTTTGCCCAATCTAGATTGATACTCTTTCGGCTTGTTGGTCGTTCCTTTCATGCTTATTCAATACCGAGTAGATCAAGCTCATATAGCCGAATTAGATCGATCTAGATTGTTACATGTTGCGGGTTCATTCACGTTATATGTAGATAAGCCTTGACAGGACCGGGTACCGTGCGGCGAGATGCGAGTCTTTGGGTTACTCTAGAACTAGTCATCCGGTGGACTAGAGATCGGTTTAATCGATAGGCTCCTCTATATGTTACTTGTTTGTTCCTTCTTCATGGACCCCGATTCGGCAATCTTGTCGATACGGTTATGCTTATACATGTAGCAAGTATCTATAGATCTGTTAAATAATTATGTGCTTTTAGCTCTTTATTGCTAGATTGTATCATGCGGTGGATTGATCTAGTAGCAAGGAGTGGTGTAAATTCATAGTGAGTGGTATCATGCGGTGGATTAGCTTGCTTGAGTTTATGCTCGACGGGTTTATGAAGGCTAGACGTGCGGCGAGACTAGTTGGAGTAGCCTATGCATGTGTTGTTTAGTCGATTTATATTTATAAGTTACTTATCCATAATTATTAAGTGCTTGATGATGCTTTAAACATGAGATGTAGTTTGATATGCTTTAATGATTTAATCTTGTTCAAACATGTCTTCATTTACCGTATTCGGCTAGTTTGTTCTGTTTACATCAGTTATGTTACTTTAGCCGAATGAACTGCATCCTGTTGGCAGATAGCTTCCATAGCTATGTGTCGTCGCAAGTGGCTTCAGGGCCGTAAAGATGGAACTGTCTGGTCTCACCCAGCACGTTCCAGTTATGATCTTACCGTTTTATCCCTTGTCGATTTTCAGGTCAAATCGACTGGCACGCCACCGGATTCAGACACCCGGGCACCCGATTGAAGCTAGGCTTTCCGGCTTGCTGTGTGTGAGACGCAGGGTGGTCACATTTTGCGTCAACACACTTTTTGGCACGCCCAGTGGGACCATACACATTTTGATCAGAAGTCAGATCCTCTTCAAATGCTTATCACTTTCCAGATCACTGTGAAGATGCCTTTCAACTTTTGTCAACAAGGTTCGGCCAAAAGAGATGACAGAGATGGAATCCAATATTATTTTGATCCGCTTCGTGGCTGATATCGGCAAGGAGATGGAGTTACTGAGAATCCAAGCACCCTTCCGTCTTCACTTGAATAGATAATCAAGAAGCATCACAAGGAAGGGTATCAATTTGCTGGGTAGCCAATTCGGAAGTCATCAGTTGAATCTTGGAAGCATTGGCTAAAAGAAGGACAATTACAAATATTTTGATCGCTAGAAGATTTATTGCATTCAGTGCTTCAAGAACGCTGCCCAATTCTTATCTGGCATTAACTGAATATCTGAAACACAAGTTTGGAGGCCGATGTTGATGCAGGAAACTAGACATCGTGATGTGTGCCTGCTATAATTCAGCAAAGTCCATGGTGTATACAAGGATGCGCGGACTCCTGGCGTAGGGTGTATATTAGTTCTGAAGATTGACGCGTCCACGAGAGACATGCTACGTACACGGCCCGATGGTCACGTACCTTTGACGATCAAAAAGTCCCAATAAGTGACAGTGCAAAGACCGGATGGTCAATATTAGAATCGGCTATTCACGGGTATACTCTCGAGAATCAGCAGATTGAGATAGAATCGGCTATTTTGGACTTGCCGATGGCGACTCTATGGTCATATTCAGCCATAGCCGATTACCGTCTATTATTTTCAAGATGTCATTCTGGTCGGCTAAAGCAAAGATTACAAGCCGAGAGGGTGTACGAAGCAAAGTGACGGTGAACACATCTCGTATCATCAAATCGATCATGGGTACAAAATAAGGAAGTATGTTGCAAATGACCAAACATGCAAATATTATTATAGATGTGGTTCCAAATTTGCAAAAGCGAAGACACATGGATCGGCCTTGGGGGCCACCATCGGATGAAGCATCCGCTCGCGAAATATCTCAACAATGGTCAATGAGTACAACTGGAGAGTTCAAATATGACGGTGGTAAACGCACAGTTGGCTATTTGCAACCGATGCGACCCAAGTCGACTAAATCCGTTGTTGAGACAAGGGAATAAATTTAAGAGGAGTGGATGATTGGAACACATGTTTAATACACGACAGCCAACTGACTTGTGTATGAACGGGCACGATATTCAAAGCAGTGGAGATCAAAGTTCTTTCTTGTTACGTTGGCACACTCGTCATCAGGAGCCAGTATGAGTCGGCTTCGTATGCATAAACAAATAGCCGATGGATGGTTCCAGAGCGTGCAAAGTAGTTGGAAAATAATCAAGAAGCATCGTGACGAGAAGAAGATCAAAAGCCGTTGTCTCTGTAGTGTTGATATTGCATCAGCTATACCGGAGGCAACATTGGTAAAGGTGCAATGATGATGGGAGACGGCGCGTTTTGTTGTGATCGGATCGAGGCCGATATCTTTATTTATTCGGCTATCGTGAAGACAAGGTATTCGCGAGATGACAAGGTATTCGGCGAGATGACTCTTTGCATGTTGAGGAAATAGGCTGGCGACAAGGTATTCGGCGAGATGACAAGGATTACCGAATAGTAGTTAGTCAAAAGCATCTCGTGTAAGGCATCGGCTAATTTAAGATGAAGCTTTCGAAATTAATGTCCGCCATACCGTAAGAAGGAGAATCGAGATATTAAAGAATTTTTGGAAATATTATATTTCAATTGGAAGCCGATTTGCTCTTATTGGGGGAAAGCTGCAAAGATACGTCAAGGAGTACATAATCGTATGAAAACACCCCATTGGCTCTAAGAACAGGACACCGACTAAAATAGAAGAGCCCGCATACACACAAAAGCCCGAGATAATGCCGTCAAGTACCGAGCTTCGGACTTCAAGTATCAACGTATGATATCCAAGATTAATGCAAATATCTACTCGAAGAGGTGTTCAAATTATCGCCGTGTGAAGATCCAATGGCGAGTTCATGGCGGTACGAAGCCATGCGGGCACCGAATAGTGCATCCGTTGGAAACATGCAAAGATAGGAGAATCAACTGTTCAAGATAAGAATTAGCTCTTGGGTGGTAGGCATAAAAATCGGCTATTCGGCTTCTATACAACTAGCTAAAGAACCAGGTGACACCGCCTTCGGGGATATCGGGGCCGGGAAGCGGCACGTCGATCAACCACCGTAAAGCGAGCGAGATGATGGAGGGAGAAGTTAGCGGTTGGTTTTACGGAAAAATATTAAAAGCCGAGTGCTATTTCAAGGACGCTCGCTTTGGCTAGCGTATGGACACGCTCGACGTCTCGAGCTCTGCGCACGGGAGACCCGAACCCACCACGCACGCACCCGCGTCGCTGAATTCATCTTTGTCCTCTATGGCACGCTTGACGTCGGCTCGTCGTTATAACATTCTTCGAGGCCACCCGAGAACCGAATGATGGCGTGCTCGCTAGGCATTCCGGATCCTTGACAAGATACAAGGATTACTCTGCGGTAAGAATTTGAAGATGATAGTCATCACGGGAGGTTACGTCGGAAGTTGGTAACGCTTTGACGGCCGATAGGAGTTCGGTTGAAAATTATTTTTGGCATGCATCGGGAAATCCAAATCTCCATTTGTCATGAAGAACGTACGTGCATGCACGAAGTGAAGATTCTAGATTGGTATTGATCAATTGCGAGAAAGATCTCTACATGCAAAGAGCATATACATATGTACGTGATCACTAGACTTGCATATTCGGCTACTGAGGGGTTCATGTGTGAAGATCAAAGGTAGCTTTCAGAAGCCCAAAGCGAACAAGGTGATGGAACCGACGGGATTTTTTTTTTTATCGGCTATAAATAGCCGATTTCATCCACCAACCCAGGAAGCCAATTTTGCCGATCAGCACACCTCTGACACAAGGAGATCGTTGAATTGTGGAAAATTCTCTACGGATGGTACCAACGGTTCAACCATGCGGGACCAAGAAAGGGCAGCAATCCGGTATGCAAATATCATCATGTCGAGACGGCCGATGGATATACGAGAGATCGCCGGGGGGCCGTGCTAGATCACTTTTCGTTTTCGAGAGTATCGATTGGTTCGGCTATCTATCAGGTGACACCAATAACATGACCACGTCGCCTTTCACAGGAGCAAGCCAAAGTTGGTCTATTATTCGGGAAAAGCATCAACGTTCGGATTACGAAATTGTCCGATTGAATGTTGAATAATGCCATTCAGGAAAGCCGATTAACTTTGTTGTTAATCATGGCCATTATATTAGTTGGGAAAGATTACTCAAGCTGAAAGGCCTAATCGGACCTCAAGTACGTCACTACACAAGGTACGGTGTAGATCAAGTCTGCATACTATGAATAGTGAAGAGCTGAGAAGATATTTCTTCAAGTCACCCAATCATCGAATTTGAGAAATTTTGGGCGTAGTCACGGGTTGAATGTTTTGGGTAAGTGAATATTCCCAGATGTTCTTGAAGAAGAGGTTCAGGATCATATTGCTGGACGGTCGTCTGATTTTTCACCAAATAGAAGAATTCCAATTAGTCGGCCATATTTTGAACATCGGGATTTCATAAATCCAATACGAGGTACAACGATGAGTGTGTGCGGCAAGAGAACGAGAAGATGTGCACCACGAGAAAAAAGAGAAGAAAAGAATCCGGCCGGATATCGGATCAAGTTGGCTTGCCTAAAATATATGCGTGCACATTGTTAGCAATCGGTGGATTGGTTACGTATGCTTAATCGGCAAATTGGTTTCATGCGCATTGCCGATCGCATCTCTTGAAATAAAATCCATCGTGAACCTTGACTCCTTGAAGCTCAAAATTCACCGGAATTTCGGATGAATTTAGCGAGTTTAGAACAAGCATGCTCGATAGCAAGTGTCATAGAACAAATTGGTTCATAATTGGAGGTCGCACGTAAAGGGAAAGCAAGCAAGGAATCGGCTGATCAAAAGAAGAATCAACTAATTGGCTTGGTCACATCGGCTATTTTATTAACCATATTTTCTCGATTGTGTTTTGGAATCATAATCTTTGGAGAAAAGTATGTTGTGGTTAGCGGTGGCCACTATATTTTATTATATCAAAGGAGGAAAGGCATTGAGACCACATCGCCTACTCGAGATCACATCCAAGGCAAAGACTCCAATGGTTAGAACCGGCAACGAGACCGATAATCTATCTATCCTCGATTCGGTTACGACACCCTTTTGGAGACCTTGAAAAAGATGAAGGTTGACAAGGTAACCTTCAAAGATACGAATCGAGCGGTTATAAGATGCGAAACACCGACTATTTGCAAGAAAGGTTGATCGGCTCAAATATTTTTGACCAAGGTTGTCATATTTGCGAGACGCCGGATGGTTCGAGATGGAACTACCACTAGCAAAGATGCTCCGCCGGTAGATGGTTTTGTGTGACATAGGAGCCTGGAGGCATGGGTGCTCTGAATGCACAATTGGCTAAAAAGAGCTGATACGGCCACAGTCAGCTATGTAGAATTAATCAAACAGCAAGAGGCCACAGTATATCCTGAGCTCTATGGGTAAAACGAAGGTTGAAGATACGGTACAAAACAAAATCCAATAGCCGATGAAGCAATAAGAAAGGCAATCGGCTATTTGACTTCCACAAATCTATTCTTTGTCGAGAACCTTCTTGGGCCGATAAGAAGGGAGCTAATAGAAAATTCGTAAAAAAAAATCAACGTGACTGATTGTCACATTCATTGAATCGGCTATCTTTGCTTCTATACGACCAACAATCAGTTGATGAATCGAAGCATCAAGATCAAGGAATAGCTCGTCGGATCAATCGGCGTAAGCGTAAAAACTTGATCAATGGAAGAAGAAGGTAACAGCTGGTTTTCTTGAAGGATATTAAAGCCGAATATTATTTCCAAATTCATATGGAAGTTTGCTACGGCTCGTTCGTTCTTGTCAACATGTTTTTACGAGATGTCATGCTACTATCGGTGGTCACGGGATCCTCAACAAAGAGGAAAGATAGATAGCTCATTATTCGAGATATGGATGAATTAGAGAAACGGCGGTTTAACTATGGATGAGAAATTTGTTTGTCGGCCCGGCTCGGTTGTTGTCGAAGAACATAAGAAGATTTGGTACAATCCAAGAGGGCGAAAGAAAACCGGCTAGACGTCAAGATCAAGTTGGCTTACGAAGATATATGTGTGTGCACGTAACCAATGAAGTGGATACATATACACGATCGGCAAATTGGTTCCATATGCATGCCGATCTCTTCCCATGATAAAGAGTGGACCGCGAATCCCGATTCCCGAAACTAGTGCGGAATGAAGCGATGGCACAACATAGTTTGGTTTGGAGCAATCGCAAAGTTGACAAGGTGGCCTTCAATATATGGAGTCGATTCGGAGAACGGCTATGGGATGCAAAAACGGCCGATTATTTACAAATAGATGGTTGACACCTATAATCGGCTCAATATTTTCTACCAAGCCATCGTACTTGGCGGTAACATAAAAGAAGCCGAAAGAGGGATCCTCACATTAGTTGACGATTACGCCGGTCGCTGTTCCGTTATCCGATCATCTTTACTCATAGGTCCTCGGGAAGGGCAAAGATGGCACCGACAAGCAACGCCTATCCATACCGGCCGATGCAAGCATGGGATTATCAGATTAGTAAAAATCAGCCATTTTACATTAACTTGCTATTCTTGGATACATGCATACATGACACGGGGAGACGAGATTTGAAGGTGCAAGGGGTTGCGGCGGCGAGTTTGACGTATCACCGGGAAGTGGGCGCTACACACAATGATCATTAATATCCTGATCGAGCAAGCTCCATCTCCCGCATCAATTACGTTCATGAGGCCCGAACCTATGGTGCATGCATCCATGTGCCACCAAGCTTATCTTCGCCCTCCATATCAGTTTTGTCGTCATGATTTTCTTCGGTGCTACACTAAGATGCGGAGAATACAACCAGCAATGTGAAGGAAAAAATAAATATCGAGAGAAGCTCATATAAAAGGATTCACCGATATCAATCTACATCCAGTTTAAGCCTCGGATTGCAAACGGCCGATTTCGAGGAATCATCAACATCTTCATCGGCCCGAGAATGAAGAGGCGTACATGCGGATATGAGGAGCCAATGAAGAAAAGATTCTTAGAGTGAAAACACTTGGTGTCTCAAAACTCTGCGTCGGCCATGCCTCGGGGGCCCGGACTCGCCGCACACATCCATTGCACGACATCGAGCGTTACATCATGAAGAAGGGCAAGACAAATGACTTCCATCGGCTCCTTCATCTTCAACGGTGGTTTGTGCAATTCTACCCTTATTTCCCAAAGCATTTTGGAATATTTAAAATTGAAAATATTAAAGGGGTAAACTATTGGCATTATGTCCGCCCCACTCTAAGAATATGTGCTATAAATGTTTTAGTTTATCCATTGATGAAATGATGAATAGATGCTCTGTTTTATGTTTCATTTGTGTCTAGTTTATAACTTTGATTTCTCTAAGATTTGGGTTTAATGGTTATAATATTTATTTTGAAATCTTTGAAACCCGTGGGTCGCATAAAGTTTGACCTTTGTCTAAGTGGTTGTGGGATAAGAATGGAAATAGAGTTTGCTATGACATTGTTCGAGAAAACTTAAGATCCGGATGAATTTTCTAGAATTATTTCAACTAATAAAACTATCATGTTGAGTTTTGTCAAACCGTTGTGGCCACTAGTGTAGATTATAGTCATATGCTCAAGATCAAGATCCACTTACACTAAATGTCTCGTATCGTATTTCTTCTTTGATTAAAATTTATGAGGCACAAAAAAAAAAATACAAAATGTGTCAACTTGGACCTTACTTGTCCCACGTCAAGGTATCAAGATGGCTTCCCATTGCACTAAGGGATGAACTTGAACCTTGTAGTGAAGTCCAAAGCCACTCGTGACGAGACGGCTTCCCATTGCACTTAGGGATGAACTCGGCGTGGTTTGAATGGCGTGACAAGTAGCCTCATAAGTTTTAAGATGATTGGAAGGAATATGTGTACAGGAAAACAATTTTAATCAAAGCTAACAAATTCTTGGTCTAAGCATATGCATTGTATCTCCTTATGGTCCAGTTTTTGACTTTGCAAAATATATGGTATGATTTTTCTAAAGGGAGAAACTCAGAAATAAAAAAGACGGACACGTGTCCGCCAGAACTGAGTTATAAAACACAAAACTCCGGAATGAAAGTAATCAAAGGATAAAAGATAAGCGGACTACGTAACTATTACATTTTACGGTTGCTCGACTCGGTGAAAATTATAAGCCCCATGGTTGAGGAGATAGATGGATAAGTAGAGTACCATTTTATTCAAGTTTGATAGAAATCTTAGTTATAAACCGATACTCTTGAGATGTAGTCGGCATTGCGGCATCTCCTAATCAACAACAAATGGAGAAAACTATAACATTTGCTACTAACCTATTTCCACATGTATTCGGAGTTTATTGCTTTACGGGTAAAATTGTGGAAACATGGTGAGAACATGCTATTGTTGATGGTGGATTTCTCGGCTCGTGAAGAAAACCAGTTAAAATAGTTCGAAGCATGAGATTCATACTCCGAACTAGGGGGGCCTGTGTTGACACCAGAATTTGGACAGCCGAGAAGTGCTATTGGCAAGGAAGAAATATTCTTTGTAAACCAAGACATCTGATGATTGCTAGCGAGATCAAGTAAGGGAGATATATATGCATGTATTATCACCAAACCCGAGAATCAAGCAAATCGGACTCGAGAATCGGCAAATGGTGATCTCGCTATTGATGAGGCCCATTGCATGTGTGTAGCCGATCAACATATTTGACCACGCCTATTACTTGGAAGTCTCTTTGATACGTAGAGCTTCAAGGATGGAAGGCAAGCCGGGGAATATATGCACATATACGTGACTTGCCTGGTGTCATGTTCGTGCACATACGGGGAAGGTATGCTCGGCAAGATGACGAATGTCTACGTGCGAAGGAAAGGCGATCGATCACGGAAGCCGTTTTGGCGAAGGACACCGGCCGAATATTTGCGTGCCAACCCATGGTGCCACCGACAAGAAAATCTCTTGGTTAGCGAGAAAAAGGAGGCGTAATTAACATATATGGGAGATACGAGATATATGCATGCAAGTGAAGGGTTCACGTAAGTCTTCGGGTTATTTAACCAAGACAGGCAAGCAAGATGGTATATGCATATATATGGCATACATGCACACGGCTAAATAAAGAAAAGGAAACCATGCACTCGTTTGCATGGGCTTCTTGAAGATATCATGCGATCGATCGGATTGAAGGCAAGGACACGTGTATCATGTATGTGGTGGCTAGGCATTGCATTGGTGGTTGAACCGGAACGAGGAAAGAGGCGCATCGGCCAAGGAGTTTCATTAACGAAGGATTCGCGTGAAGGGAGTCAGGGTCCGTGTATCTTAATATTTTCTGTTATTTAGATATTCCTTCTAAAGGAAGTTTTGTACGTCGTGGTCATCAGCCCAGGGTATAAATATAAACCCCCGGCCATTGTAATAAGGGTTCACAACCAAATCAATACAACCGGCTACGCGCCACCCTTTGAGTCCTTTTAGTCGTGTCGTCGAGTTCTTCGAGAGGGCCAATCGATCCGTCGACCTCCGTAAGTCCCGGCAACCTTGTTATCATGTCTAGTATCATGCGGTGGATTTAGATAATGATGCAAGAAGTCTTGTTGCAATGCTTAGTATCATGCGGTGGATTTAAGCATTGAACCAAGAGGGTTCCATGTTAGTCATGAGTCGTGCGGAGCTAAGATTAGCTAGGAGCTAGTTACCAAAGTTTCTCGACTAGGTCATGAGTCGTGCGGCGGAGCTAAGATCTAAGCTTAGAGGCTAGTTATCGGCTCTTTTAGTTTTGGCAAAATCTAATAGATTCATTAAGTTATCACGTGTTGCATGCTTTATTTAATGTTTAGTTATTTGCAACACTCTTTTGCCCAATCTAGATTGATACTCTTTCGGCTTGTTGGTCGTTCCTTTCATGCTTATTCAATACCGAGTAGATCAAGCTCATATAGCCGAATTAGATCGATCTAGATTGTTACATGTTGCGGGTTCATTCACGTTATATGTAGATAAGCCTTGAGGACCGGTACCGTGCGGCGCGAGATGCGAGTCTTTGGGTTACTCTAGAACTAGTCATCCGGTGGACTAGAGATCGGTTTAATCGATAGGCTCCTCTATATGTTACTTGTTTGTTCCTTCTTCATGGACCCCGATTCGGCAATCTTGTCGATACGGTTATGCTTATACATGTAGCAAGTATCTATAGATCTGTTAAATAATTATGTGCTTTTAGCTCTTTATTGCTAGATTGTATCATGCGGTGGATTGATCTAGTAGCAAGGAGTGGTGTAAATTCATAGTGAGTGGTATCATGCGGTGGATTAGCTTGCTTGAGTTTATGCTCGACGGGTTTATGAAGGCTAGACGTGCGGCGAGACTAGTTGGAGTAGCCTATGCATGTGTTGTTTAGTCGATTTATATTTATAAGTTACTTATCCATAATTATTAAGTGCTTGATGATGCTTTAAACCGAGATGTAGTTTGATATGCTTTAATGATTTAATCTTGTTCAAACATGTCTTCATTTACCGTATTCGGCTAGTTTGTTCTGTTTACATCGTTATGTTACTTTAGCCGAATGAACGCATCCCGTTGCGAGATAGCTTCCATAGCTATGTGTCGTCGCAAGTGGCTTCGGGGCCGTAAAGATGGAACTGCCTGGTCTCACCTGGCACGTTCCAGTTATGATCTTACCGTTTTATCCCTTGTCGATTTTCAGGTCAAATCGATCGGCACGCCACCGGATTCAGACACCCGGGCACCCGATTGAAGCTAGGCTTTCCGGCTTGCTGTGTGTGAGACGCAGGGTGGTCACATTTTGCGTCAACAAGCATGGTCGTGTGTGCAAATATGGCAGTTTTGCAGCCGTGGAGCTGTGGTTAAGGGCCCTTCAGGCTCTCGGGTGATGAAAAACTCTATGGTGGAGAGGTGAGAGGCAACAAAATGGCTTAACCATGGCGTACGGGCGTGCTTGACCCGGTGCCGAGAGCCGTAGGATGCACAGGATCCGGCTGTGCGGCAGCACATTCGTGTGTGCAATTATGGATGTTCTGGAGTCGTGGAGCTATAGTTAAGGGCCGTTCGGGCTCTCGGGTGATGACAAATATTGTGGTGGTGAGGCCAGAGGCGTCAAAACGCCTTAACCATGGCATACGGTCGTGCTTGACCTAGTGTCGAGAGCTATAGGACATGCAGGAACGGGCCGGTGTGCGGTAGCATAGTCGTGTGTGCAAATATGGCGGTTCTAGAGTTGTGGAGCCATGGTTAAGGGCCGGGTTCTCGGGGCGGTAATAAACGCCGTGGTGGAGAGGCCAAAGGTGTTAAAACAACTTAACCATGGTGCATGGGCGTGCTTGACTTGGTGCGAGGAGCCGTAGGACGCATAGGAACGGCCGTGCGGCAAGAAAGTCGTGTGTGCAAATATGGCGGTTCGGAGCCGTGGAGCCAAGGTTAAGGGCCGTTCGGGCTCTCGAGCAACGACAAACGCTATGGTAGAGAGGCCGAGAGGTGTCAAAATGCCTTAACCATGGCGTACGGGCATGCTTGACTCGATCCGGGAGCCATAGGACGCGTTGGAACCGACCATGCGGCGGCATGGTCGTGTGTGCAAATGTGGCGTTTTTGCGTTTGTGGAGCCATGGTTAAGGGCCCTTCGGGCTCTCGGGTGATGGAAAACTCTATGGTGGAGAGGTGAGAGGCATCAAAATGGCTTAACCATGGCGTACGGGTGTGCTTGAACCGGTGCCGAGAGCCGTAGGATGCACGGGATCCGGCCGTGCGCCAAAGACAGTCGTGTGTGCAATTATGGATGTTCGGAGTCATGGAGCTATAGTTAAGGGCCGTTCGGGCTCTCGGGTGATGACAAACATTGTGGTGGTGGGGCCGGAGGTGTCAAAACGCCTTAACCATGGCATACGGTCGTGCTTGACCTAGTGTCGAGAGCGTAGGACACGTAGGAACCGGCCGTGCGGTAGCATAGTCGTGTGTGCAAATATGGCGGTTCTAGAGCGGTGGAGCCATGGTTAAGGGCCATTCGGGTTCTTGGGTGGCAACAAATGCCGTGGTCGAGAGGCCGGCGGTGTCAAAACGCCTTAACCATAGTGCATGGGCGTGCTTGACTTGGTGCGAGGAGCCGTAGGATGCGCAGGAACCGGCCGTGCGGCAAAGCAAAGTCGTGTGTGCAAATATGGCGGTTCCGGAGCCATGGAGCCGAGGTTAAGTGCCGTTCGGGCTCTCGAGTGACGGCAAACGCTATGGTAGAGAGGCCGAGAGGTGTCAAAATGCCTTAACCATGGCGTACGGGCATGCTTGACTCGAGCCGGGAGCCATAAAATGAGTTGGAACCGACCGTGCGGCAAAGCATGGTCGAGTGTGCAAATATGGCGTTTTGGAGCCGTGGAGGCATGGTTAAGGGCCCTTCGGGCTCTCGGGTGATGGAAAACTCTATGGTGGAGAGGTTAGAGGCATCAAAATAGCTTAACCATGGCGTACGGGCGTGCTTGACCCGGTGCCGAGAGCCATAGGATGCACGGGATCCGGCCGTGCGGCAAAGCACGGTCGTGTGTGCAATTATGGATGTTCTGGAGTCGTGGAGCTGTAGTTAAGGGCCGTCCAGGCCCTCGGGTGATGACAAACATTGTGGTGGTGAGGCCAGAGGCATCAAAACGCCTTAACCATGGCATACGGACATGCTTGACCTAGTGTCAAGAGCTGTAGGACACGCACGAACCGGCCGTGCGGCAGCATAGTCGTGTGTGCAAATATGGCAGTTCTGGAGCCGTGGAGCCAAGGTTAAGGGCCATTCAGGTTCTCAGGCGGCAACAAACGCTGTGGTGGAGAGGCTAGAGGTGTCAAAATGCCTTAACCATGGCGTACGGGCATGCTTGACTCAGTGCCAGGAGCCATAGGATGCATTGGAACTGACCGTGCGGCAGCATGGTCGTGTGTGCAAATATGGCAGTTCTGGTGCCGTGGAGCCAAGGTTAAGGGCCGTTCAGGCTCTCGAGTGATGGCAAACGCTATGGTAGAGAGGCCAGAGGTGTCAAAATGCCTTAACCATGTCGTACAGGCATGCTTGACTCAGAGCCAGGAGCCATAAAATGCGTTGGAACCGACCGTGCGGCAGCATGGTCGAGTGTGCACATATGGCAGTTTTGGAGCCGTGGAGGCATGGTTAAGGGCCCTTCAGGCTCTCGGGTGATGAAAAACTCTATGGTGGAGAGGTGAGAGGCATCAAAATGGCTTAACCATGGCGTACGGGCGTGCTTGACCCGGTGCCGAGAGCCGTAGGATGCACAGGATCCGGCTGTGCGGCAGCACAGTCGTGTGTGCAATTATGGATGTTCTGGAGTCGTGGAGCTATAGTTAAGGGCCGTTCGGGCTCTTGGGTGATGACAAATATTGTGGTGGTGAGGCCAGAGGCATCAAAACGCCTTAACCATGGCATACGGTCGTGCTTGACCTAGTGTCAAGAGCTATAGGACATGCAGGAACTGGCTGTGTGGTAGCATAGTCGTGTGTGCAAATATGGCAGTTCTAGAGCTATGGAGCCATGGTTAAGGGCCATTCAGGTTCTCAGGCGGCAACAAACGCTGTGGTGGAGAGGCCAAAGGTGTTAAAATGCCTTAACCATGGTGCATGGGCATGCTTGACTTGGTGCGAGGAGCCGTAGGACGCATTGGAACTGACCGTGCGGCAGCATGGTCGTGTGTGCAAATATGGCAGTTCTGGTGCCGTGGAGCCAAGGTTAAGGGCCATTCAGGCTCTCAAGCGATGGCAAACGCTATGGTAGAGAGGCCAGAGGTGTCAAAATGCCTTAACCATGGCGTACAGGCATGCTTGACTCAGAGCCGGGAGCCATAAAATGCGTTGGAACCGACCGTGCGGCAGCATGGTCGAGTGTGCAAATATGGCAGTTTTGGAGCCGTGGAGGCATGGTTAAGGGCCCTTCAGGCTCTCAGGTGATGGAAAACTCTATGGTGGAGAGGTGAGAGGCATCAAAATGGCTTAACCATGGCGTACGGGCGTGCTTGACCCGGTGCCGAGAGCCGTAGGATGCACAGGATCCGGCTGTGCGGCAGCACAGTCGTGTGTGCAATTATGGATGTTCTGGAGTCGTGGAGCTATAGTTAAGGGCCGTTCGGGCTCTTGGGTGATGACAAATATTGTGGTGGTGAGGCCAGAGGCATCAAAACGCCTTAACCATGGCATACGGTCGTGCTTGACCTAGTGTCGAGAGCTATAGGACATGCAGGAACTGGCTGTGTGGTAGCATAGTCGTGTGTGCAAATATGGCAGTTCTAGAGCTGTGGAGCCATGGTTAAGGGCCATTCGGGTTCTCGGGCGGTAATAAACGCTGTGGTGGAGAGGCCAAAGGTGTTAAAATGCCTTAACCATGGCGTACGGGCATGCTTGACTCAGAGCCGGGAGCCATAAAATGCGTTGGAACCGACCGTGCGGCAGCATGGTCGAGTGTGCAAATATGGCAGTTTTGGAGCCGTGGAGGCATGGTTAAGGGCCCTTCAGGCTCTCAGGTGATGGAAAACTCTCTGGTGGAGAGGTGAGAGGCATCAAAATGGCTTAACCGTGGCGTACAGGCGTGCTTGACCCGGTGCCGAGAGCCATAGGATGCACAGGATCTGACCGTGCGGTAGCACGGTCGTGTGTGCAATTATGGATGTTACGGAGTCGTGGAGCTATAGTTAAGGGCCGTTCGGGCTCTCGGGTGATGACAAACATTGTGTTGGTGAGGCCGGAGGCATCAAAACGCCTTAACCATGGCATACGGTCATGCTTGACCTAGTGTCAAGAGTGTAGGACACGCACGAACCGGGCTGTGCGGTAGCATATTCGTGTGTGCAAATATGGCGGTTCTAGAGCCTGTGGAGCCATGGTTAAGGGCCATTCGGGTTCTCGGGCAGCAACAAACGCTGTGGTGGAGAGGCCAGAGGTGTCAAAATGCCTTAACCATGGCGTACGGGCATGCTTGACTCGGTGCGAGGAGCCATAGGATGCATTGGAACCGGCCGTGCGGCGGCATGGTCGTGTGTGCAAATATGGCGGTTACGGTGTCGTGGAGCCAAGGTTAAGGGCCGTTCGGGCTCTCAAGCGATGGCAAACGCTATGGTAGAGAGGCCGGAGGTGTCAAAATGCCTTAACCATGGCGTACGGGCATGCTTGACTCGGTCCGAGAGCCATAGGATGCGTTGGAACCGAGCCGTGCGGTAGCATGGTCGTGTGTGCAAATATGGCGTTTTGCAGCCATGGAGCATGTGGTAAAGGGCCCTTCGGGCTCTCGGGTGATGAAAAACTCTATGGTGGAGAGGTGAGAGGCATCAAAATGGCTTAACCATGGCGTACGGGCGTGCTTGACCCGGTGCCGAGAGCCGTAGGATGCACGGGATCCGGCCGTGTGGCGGCACGGTCGTGTGTGCAATTATGGATGTTCGGAGTCGTGGAGCTATAGTTAAAGGGCCGTTCGGGCTCTCGGGTGATGACAAATATTGTGGTGGTGAGGCCAGAGGCGTCAAAACGCCTTAACCATGGCATACGGTCGTGCTTGACCTAGTGTCGAGAGCTATAGGACATGCGAGGAACCGGGCGTGCGGTAGCATAGTCGTGTGTGCAAATATGGCAGTTCTAGAGCTGTGGAGCCATGGTTAAGGGCCATTCGGGTTCTCGGGCGGTAATAAACGCTGTGGAGAGGCCAAAGGTGTTAAAACACCTTAACCATGGTGCATGGGCGTGCTTGACTTGGTGCGAGGAGCCGTAGGACGCATGGGAACCGGCCGTGCGGCAGCAAAGTCGTGTGTGCAAATATGGCAGTTCTGGAGCCGTGGAGCCGAGGTTAAGGGCCGTTCAGGCTCCCGAGCGACGACAAACGCTATGGTAGAGAGGCCAGAGGTGTCAAAATGCCTTAACCATGGCATACGGGCTTGCTTGACTCAGTGCTGGGAGCCATAGGATGCGTTGGAACCGACCATGCGGCAGCATGGTCGTGTGTGCAAATGTGGCAGTTTTACTGCCGTGGAGCCATGGTTAAGGGCCCTTCAGGCTCTCGGGTGATAGAAAACTCTATGGTGGAGAGGTGAGAGGCATCAAAATGGCTTAACCATGGCGTACGGGTGTGCTTGAACCGGTGCCGAGAGCCGTGGGATGCACAGGATCGGGCCGTGCGCCAGCACAGTCGTGTGTGCAATTATGGATGTTCTGGAGTTGTGGAGCTATAAGGGCCGTTCGGGCTCTCGGGTGATGACAAACATTGTGGTGGTGGGGCCAGAGGTGTCAAAATGCCTTAACCATGGCATACGGTCGTGCTTGACCTAGTGTCGAGAGCTGTAGGACACGTAGGAACTGGCTGTGCGGTAGCATAGTCGTGTGTGCAAATATGGCAGTTCTAGAGCGGTGGAGCCATGGTTAAGGGCCATTCGGGTTCTTGGGCGGCAACAAATGCTGTGGTCGAGAGGCCAACGGTGTCAAAACGCCTTAACCATAGTGCATGGGCGTGCTTGACTTGGTGCGAGGAGCCGTAGGATGCGCAGGAACCGGCCGTGCGGGAGCAAAGTCGTGTGTGCAAATATGGCAGTTCTGGAGCCGTGGAGCCGAGGTTAAGTGCCGTTCAGGCTCTCGAGTGATGGCAAACGCTATGGTAGAGAGGCCAGGGGTGTCTAAATGCCTTAACCATGGCGTACAGGCATGCTTGACTCAGAGCCGGGAGCCATAAAATGCGTTGGACCCGACCGTGCGGCAGCATGGTCGTGTGTGCAAATATGGCAGTTTTGCAGCCGTGGAGCTGTGGTTAAGGGCCCTTTAGGCTCTCAGGTGATGAAAAACTCTATGGTGGAGAGGTGAGAGGCATCAAAATGGCTTAACCATGGCGTACGGGCGTGCTTGACCCGGTGCCGAGAGCCGTAGGATGCACAGGATCCGTCTGTGCAGCAGCACAGTCGTGTGTGCAATTATGGATGTTCTAGAGTTGTGGAGCTATAGTAAAGGGCCGTTCGGGCTCTTGGGTGATGACAAATATTGTGGTGGTGAGGCCAGAGGCATCAAAATGCCTTAACCATGGCATACGGTCGTGCTTGACCTAGTGTCGAGAGCTATAGGACATGCAGGAACTGGCTGTGCGGTAGCATAGTCGTGTGTGCAAATATGGCAGTTCTAGAGCTGTGGAGCCATGGTTAAGGGCCATTCGGGTTCTCGGGCGGTAATAAACGCTGTGGTGGAGAGGCCAAAGGTGTTAAAACGCCTTAACCATGGTGCATGGGCGTGCTTGACTTGGTGCGAGGAGCCATAGGACGCATAGGAACCGGCCGTGTGGCAGCAAAGTCGTGTGTGCAAATATGGCAGTTCTGGAGCCGTGGAGCCGAGGTTAAGGGCCGTTCAGGCTCTTGAGCGACGACAAATGCTATGGTAGAGAGGCCAGAGGTGTCAAAATGCCTTAACCATGGCGTACGGGCTTGCTTGACTCAGTGCCGGGAGCCATAGGATGCGTTGGAACCGACCATGCGGCGGCATGGTCGTGTGTGCAAATGTGGCGGTTTTGCGCCGTGGAGCCATGGTTAAGGGCCCTTCGGGCTCTCGGGTGATGGAAAACTCTATGGTGGAGAGGTGAGAGGCATCAAAATCGCTTAACCATGGCGTACGGGTGTGCTTGAACCGGTCGAGAGCCGTAGGATGCACGGGATCCGGCCGTGCGCCAAAGCACAGTCATGTGTGCAATTATGGATGTTCGGAGTCGTGGAGCTATAGTTAAGGGCCGTTCGGGCTCTCGGGTGATGACAAACATTGTGGTGGTGGGGCCGGAGGTGTCAAAATGCCTTAACCATGGCATACGGTCGTGCTTGACCTAGTGTCGAGAGCCGTAGGACACGTAGGAACCGGGCTGTGCGGTAGCATAGTCGTGTGTGCAAATATGGCAGTTCTAGAGCGGTGGAGCCATGGTTAAGGGCCATTCAGGTTCTTGGGCGGCAACAAATGCTGTGGTCGAGAGGCCAGCGGTGTCAAAATGCCTTAACCATAGTGCATGGGCGTGCTTCACTTGGTGCGAGGAGCCATAGGATGCGCAGGAACCGGCCGTGCGGCAGCAAAGTCGTGTGTGCAAATATGGCAGTTCTGGAGCCGTGAGCCGAGGTTAAGTGCCGTTCGGACTCCCGAGTGACGGCAAACGCTATGGTAGAGAGGCCAGAGGTGTCAAAATGCCTTAACCATGGCGTACAGGCATGCTTGACTCAGAGCCGGGAGCCATAAAATGCGTTGGAACCGACCGTGCGGCAGCATGGTCGAGTGTGCAAATATGGCAGTTTTGGAGCCGTGGAGGCATGGTTAAGGGCCCTTCAGGCTCTCAGGTGATGAAAAACTCTATGGTGGAGAGGTGAGAGGCATCAAAATGGCTTAACCATGGTGTACGGGCGTGCTTGACCCGGTGCCGAGAGCCGTAGGATGCACAGGATCCGGCTGTGTGGCAGCACAGTCGTGTGTGCAATTATGGATGTTCTGGAGTCGTGGAGCTATAGTTAAGGGCCGTTCGGGCTCTCGAGTGATGACAAATATTGTGGTGGTGAGGCCAGAGGCATCAAAACGCCTTAACCATGGCATACGATCGTGCTTGACCTAGTGTCGAGAGCTATAGGACATCCAGGAACTGGCTGTGCGGTAGCATAGTCGTGTGTGCAAATATGGCAGTTCTAGAGCTGTGGAGCCATGGTTAAGGGCCATTCAGGTTCTCAGGTGGCAACAAACGCTGTGGTGGAGAGGCTAGAGGTGTCAAAATGATTTAACCATGGCGTACGTGCATGCTTGACTCAGTGCCAGGAGCCATAGGATGCGTTGGAACTGACCGTGCGGCAGCATGGTCGTGTGTGCAAATATGGTAGTTCTGGAGCCGTGGAGCCAAGGTTAAGGGCCGTTCAGGCTCTCGAGCAATGGCAAACGCTATGGTAGAGAGGCCAGAGGTGTAAAAATGCCTTAACCATGGCGTACGGGCATGCTTGACTCAGTGCCGAGAGCCATAGGATGCGTTGGAACCGACCGTGCGGCAGCATGGTCGAGTGTGCAAATATGGCAGTTTTGGAGCCGTGGAGGCATGGTTAAGGGCCCTTCAGGCTCTCAGGTGATGAAAAACTCTATGGTGGAGAGGTGAGAGGCATCAAAATGGCTTAACCATGGCGTACGGGCGTGCTTGACCCGGTGCCGAGAGCCGTAGGATGCACAGGATCCGGCTGTGTGGCAGCACAGTCGTGTGTGCAATTATGGATGTTCTGGAGTCGTGGAGCTATAGTTAAGGGCCGTTCGGGCTCTCGGGTGATGACAAACATTGTGGTGGTGGGGCCAAAGGTGTCAAAATGCCTTAACCATGGCATACAGTCGTGCTTGACCTAGTGTCGAGAGCTGTAGGACACGTAGGAACCGGCTGTGCGGTAGCATAGTCGTGTGTTCAAATATGGCAGTTCTAGAGCGGTGGAGCCATGGTTAAGGGCCATTCGGGTTCTTGGGCGGCAACAAATGCTGTGGTCGAGAGGCCAGTGGTGTCAAAATGCCTTAACCATAGTGCATGGGCGTGCTTCACTTGGTGCGAGGAGCCGTAGGATGCGCAGGAACCGGCCGTGCGGCGGCAAAAGTCGTGTGTGCAAATATGGCAGTTACGGAGCCGTGGAGCCGAGGTAAAGTGCCGTTCGGGCTCTTGAGTGATGGCAAACGCTATGGTAGAGAGGCCGGAGGTGTCAAAATGCCTTAACCATGGCGTACGGGCATGGTTGACTCGAGAGCCGGGAGCCATAAAATGCGTTGGAACCGGCCGTGCGGCGGCATGGTCGAGTGTGCAAATATGGCAGTTTTGGAGCCGTGGAGGCATGGTTAAGGGCCCTTCGGGCTCTCGGGTGATGGAAAACTCTATGGTGGAGAGGTGAGAGGCATCAAAATGGCTTAACCATGGCGTACGGGCGTGCTTGACCCGGTGCCGAGAGCCATAGGATGCACGGGATCCGCCGTGCGGCGGCACGGTCGTGTGTGCAATTATGGATGTTCGGAGTCGTGGAGCTGTAGTTAAGGGCCGTTCGGGCTCTCGGGTGATGACAAACATTGTGGTGGTGAGGCCGGAGGCATCAAAATGCCTTAACCATGGCATACGGTCATGCTTGACCTAGTGTCAAGAGCTGTAGGACACGCACGAACCGGCCGTGCGGTAGCATATTCGTGTGTGCAAATATGGCGGTTCTAGAGCTGTGGAGCCATGGTTAAGGGCCATTCGGGTTCTCGGGCGGCAACAAACGCTGTGGTGGAGAGGCTAGAGGTGTCAAAATGCCTTAACCATGGCGTACGGGCATGCTTGACTCGGTGCCGGGAGCCATAGGATGCGTTGGAACCGGCCGTGCGGCGGCATGGTCGTGTGTGCAAATATGGCGGTTACGGAGCCGTGGAGCCAAGGTTAAGGGCCGTTCGGGCTCTTGAGCGATGGCAAATGCTATGGTAGAGAGGCGAGAGGTGTCAAAATGCCTTAACCATGGTGTACGGGCATGCTTGACTCGGTCCGAGAGCCATAGGATGCGTTGGAACCGGCCGTGCGGCGGCATGGTTGTGTGTGCAAATATGGCAGTTTTGCGGCCGTGGAGCGTGGTTAAGGGCCCTTCGGGCTCTCGGGTGATGAAAAACTCTATGGTGGAGAGGTGAGAGGCATCAAAATGGCTTAACCATTGTGTACGGGCGTGCTTGACCCGGTGCCAAGAGCCGTAGGATGCACGGGATCCGGCGTGCGGCAGCACGGTCGTGTGTGCAATTATGGATGTTGGAGTCGTGGAGCTATAGTTAAGGGCCGTTCGGGCTCTTGGGTGATGACAAATATTGTGGTGGTGAGGCCGAGGCGTCAAAATGCCTTAACCATGGCATACGGTCGTGCTTGACCTAGTGTCGAGAGCTATAGGACATGCGAGGAACTGGGCGTGCGGTAGCATAGTCGTGTGTGCAAATATGGCGGTTCTAGAGCTATGGAGCCATGGTTAAGGGCCATTCGGGTTCTCGAGCGGTAATAAACTTATTTGTGGTGGAGAGGCCAAAGGTGTTAAAATGCCTTAACCACGGTGCATGGGCGTGCTTGACTTGGTGCGAGGAGCCGTAGGACGCATAGGAACCGGCCGTGCGAGGGCAAAGCAAAGTCGTGTGTGCAAATATGGCGGTTACGGAGCCGTGGAGCCGAGGTTAAGGGCCGTTCGGGCTCTCGAGCGATGACAAACGCTATGGTAGAGAGGCCGGAGGTGTCAAAATGCCTTAACCATGGCGCACGGGCTTGCTTGACTCGGTCGGGAGCCATAGGACGGGTTGGAACCGACCATGCGGCGGCATGGTCGTGTGTGCAAATGTGGCGGTTTTTGCGCCGTGGAGCCATGGTTAAGGGCCCTTCAGGCTCTCGGGTGATGATAAACTCTATGGTGGAGAGGTGAGAGGCATCAAAATGGCTTAACCATGGCGTACGGGTGTGCTTAAACCGGTGCCGAGAGCCGTAGGATGCACTGGATCCGGCCGTGCGCCGGCAGTCGTGTGTGCAATTATGGATGTTCGGAGTCATGGAGCTATAGTTAAGGGCCGTTCGGGCTCTCGGGTGATGACAAACATTGTGGTGGTGGGGCCGGAGGTGTCAAAATGCCTTAACCATGGCATACGGTCGTGCTTGACCTAGTGTCGAGAGCTGTAGGACACGTAGGAACCGGGCGTGCGGTAGCATAGTCGTGTGTGCAAATATGGCGGTTCTAGAGCGGTGGAGCCATGGTTAAGGGCCATTCGGGTTCTTGGGCGGCAACAAATGCTGTGGTCGAGAGGCCGGCGGTGTCAAAATGCCTTAACCATAGTGCATGGGCGTGCTTCACTTGGTGCGAGGAGCCATAGGATGTGCGAGGAACCGGCCGTGCGGGCAAAGCAAAGTCGTGTGTGCAAATATGGCGGTTACGGAGCCGTGGAGCCGAGGTTAAGTGCCGTTCGGGCTCCGAGTGACGGCAAACGCTATGGTAGAGAGGCCGGAGGTGTCAAAATGCCTTAACCATGGCGTACGGGCATGCTTGACTCGGAGTAGGGAGCCATAAAATGCGTTGGAACCGGCCGTGCGGCGGCATGGTCGAGTGTGCAAATATGGCGGTTTTGGAGCCGTGGAGGCATGGTTAAGGGCCCTTCGGGCTCTCGGGTGATGGAAAACTCTATGGTTGAGAGGTGAGAGGCATCAAAATGGCTTAACCATGGCGTACGGGCGTGCTTGACCCGGTGCCGAGAGCCATAGGATGCACGGGATCCGGCCGTGCGAGCAAAGACGGTCATGTGTGCAATTATGGATGTTCTGGAGTCGTGGAGCTGTAGTTAAGGGCCGTTCGGGCTCTTGGGTGATGACAAACATTGTGGTGGTAAGGCCAGAGGCATCAAAACGCCTTAACCATGGCATACGGTCATGCTTGACCTAGTGTCAAGAGCCGTAGGACACGCACGAACCGGGCAGTTTGTGCGGTAGCATATTCGTGTGTGCAAATATGGCGGTTCTAGAGTTTGTGGAGCCATGGTTAAGGGCCATTCAGGTTCTCAGGTGGCAACAAACACTGTGGTGGAGAGGCTAGAGGTGTCAAAATGATTTAACCATGGCGTACGTGCATGCTTGACTCAGTGCCAGGAGCCATAGGATGCGTTGGAACTGACCGTGCGGCAGCATGGTCGTGTGTGCAAATATGGTAGTTCGGAGCCGTGGAGCCAAGGTTAAGGGCCGTTCGGGCTCTCGAGCGATGGCAAACGCTATGGTAGAGAGGCCGAGGTGTAAAAATGCCTTAACCATGGCGTACGGGCATGCTTGACTCGGTGCCGAGAGCCATAGGATGCGTTGGAACCGGCCGTGCGGCAGCATGGACGTGTGTGCAAATATGGCGGTTTTGCGGCCGTGGAGCGTGGTTAAGGGCCCTTCGGGCTCTCGGGTGATGAAAAACTCTATGGTGGAGAGGTGAGAGGCATCAAAATGGCTTAACCATGGCGTACGGGCGTGCTTGACCGGTGCCGAGAGCCGTAGGATGCACGGGATCCGGGCGTGTGCGGCGGCACGGTCGTGTGTGCAATTATGGATGTTCTGGAGTCGTGGAGCTATAGTTAAGGGCCGTTCGGGCTCTCGAGTGATGACAAATATTGTGGTGGTGAGGCCAGAGGCATCAAAACGCCTTAACCATGGCATACGATCGTGCTTGACCTAGTGTCGAGAGCTATAGGACATCCGGGAGGCTTTGTGCGGTAGCATAGTCGTGTGTGCAAATATGGCAGTTCTAGAGCTGTGGAGCCATGGTTAAGGGCCATTCGGGTTCTCGGGCGGTAATAAACGCTGTGGTGGAGAGGCCAAAGGTGTTAAAATGCCTTAACCATGGTGCATGGGCGTGCTTGACTTGGTGCGAGGAGCCGTAGGACGCATAGGAACCGGCCGTGCGGCGGCAAAAGTCGTGTGTGCAAATATGGCGGTTACGGAGCCGTGGAGCCGAGGTTAAGGGCCGTTCGGGCTCTCGAGCGACGACAAATGCTATGGTAGAGAGGCCGGAGGTGTCAAAATGCCTTAACCATGGCGTATGGGCTTGCTTGACTCGGTCGGGAGCCATAGGACGCGTTGGAACCAACCATGCGGCGGCATGGTCGTGTGTGCAAATGTGGCGGTTTTGCGCCGTGGAGCCATGGTTAAGGGCCCTTCGGGCTCTCGGGTGATGGAAAACTCTATGGTGGAGAGGTGAGAGGCATCAAAATGGCTTAACCATGGCGTACGGGTGTGCTTGAACCGGTGCCGAGAGCCGTAGGATGCACGGGGATCCGGCCGTGCGCCGGCATAGTCGTGTGTTCAATTATGGATGTTACGGAGTCATGGAGCTATAGTTAAGGGCCGTTCGGGCTCTCGGGTGATGACAAACATTGTGGTGGTGGGGCCAGAGGTGTCAAAACGCCTTAACCATGGCATACGGTCGTGCTTGACCTAGTGTCGAGAGCTGTAGGACACGTAGGAACCGGCTGTGCGGTAGCATAGTCGTGTGTGCAAATATGGCAGTTCTAGAGCGGTGGAGCCATGGTTAAGGGCCATTCGGGTTCTTGGGCGGCAACAAATGCTGTGGTCGAGAGGCCAGTGGTGTCAAAATGCCTTAACCATAGTGCATGGGCGTGCTTGACTTGGTGCGAGGAGCCGTAGGATGCGCAGGAACCGGCCGTGCGGCAGCAAAGTCGTGTGTGCAAATATGGCGGTTACGGAGCCGTGGAGCCGAGGTAAAGTGCCGTTCGGGCTCTCGAGTGACGGCAAACGCTATGGTAGAGAGGCCGGAGGTGTCAAAATGCCTTAACCATGGCGTACGGGCATGCTTGACTCGGGAGCCGGGAGCCATAAAATGCGTTGGAACCGACCGTGCGGCAGCATGGTCGAGTGTGCAAATATGGCGTTTTGAAGCCGTGGAGGCATGGTTAAGGGCCCTTCGGGCTCTCGGGTGATGGAAAACTCTATGGTGGAGAGGTGAGAGGCATCAAAATGGCTTAACCATGGCGTACGGGCGTGCTTGACCCGGTGCCGAGAGCCATAGGATGCACGGGATCCGGCCGTGCGGCAGCACGGTCGTGTGTGCAATTATGGATGTTCAGAGTCGTGGAGCTGTAGTTAAGGGCCGTTCGGGCTCTCGGGTGATGACAAACATTGTGGTGGTGAGGCCGGAGGCATCAAAATGCCTTAACCATGGCATACGGTCATGCTTGACCTAGTGTCAAGAGCATGTAGGACACGCACGAACCGGGTGTGCGGTAGCATATTCGTGTGTGCAAATATGGCGGTTCTAGAGTTTGTGGAGCCATGGTTAAGGGCCATTCGGGTTCTCGAGGCGGCAACAAGCGCTGTGGTGGAGAGGCTAGAGGTGTCAAAATGCCTTAACCATGGCGTACGGGCATGCTTGACTCGGTGCCGGGAGCCATAGGATGCGTTGGAACCGGCCGTGCGGCAGCATGGTCGTGTGTGCAAATATGGCGGTTCGGAGCCGTGGAGCCAAGGTTAAGGGCCGTTCGGGCTCTCGAGCGATGGCAAACGCTATGGTAGAGAGGCCAGAGGTGTCAAAATGCCTTAACCATGGTGTACGGGCATGCTTGACTCAGTGCCGAGAGCCATAGGATGCGTTGGAACCGACCGTGCGGCAGCATGGTCGTGTGTGCAAATAAGGCAGTTTTGCAGCCATGGAGCTGTGGTTAAGGGCCCTTCAAGCTCTCGGGTGATGAAAAACTCTATGGTGGAGAGGTGAGAGGCATCAAAATGGCTTAACCATGGCGTACGGGCGTGCTTGACCCGGTGCCAAGAGCCGTAGGATGCACAGGATCCGGCTGTGCGGCAGCACAGTCGTGTGTGCAATTATGGATGTTCTGGAGTCGTGGAGCTATAGTTAAGGGCTGTTCGGGCTCTTGGGTGATGACAAATATTGTGGTGGTGAGGCCAGAGGCGTCAAAATGCCTTAACCATGGCATACGGTCGTGCTTGACCTAGTGTCGAGAGCTATAGGACATGCGGAACCGGTTTGTGCGGTAGCATAGTCGTGTGTGCAAATATGGCAGTTCTAGAGCTATGGAGCCATGGTTAAGGGCCATTCGGGTTCTCGGGCGATAATAAACGCTGTGGTGGAGAGGCCAAAGGTGTTAAAATGCCTTAACCATGGTGCATGGGCGTGCTTGACTTGGTGCGAGGAGCCGTAGGACGCATAGGAACCGGCCGCGCGGCAAAGCAAAGTCGTGTGTGCAAATATGGCAGTTCTGGAGCCGTGGAGCCGAGGTTAAGGGCCGTTCAGGCTCTCGAGCGATGACAAACGCTATGGTAGAGAGGCCAGAGGTGTCAAAATGCCTTAACCATGGCGCACGGGCTTGCTTGACTCAGTGCCGGGAGCCATAGGACGGGTTGGAACCGACCATGCGGCAGCATGGTCGTGTGTGCAAATGTGGCAGTTTTACTGCCGTGGAGCCATGGTTAAGGGCCCTTCAGGCTCTCGGGTGATGATAAACTCTATGGTGGAGAGGTGAGAGGCATCAAAATGGCTTAACCATGGCGTACGGGTGTGCTTAAACCGGTGCCGAGAGCCGTAGGATGCACTGGATCCGGCCGTGCGCCAGCACAGTCGTGTGTGCAATTATGGATGTTCTGGAGTCATGGAGCTATAGTTAAGGGCCGTTCGGGCTCTCGGGTGATGACAAACATTGTGGTGGTGGGGCCAGAGGTGTCAAAACGCCTTAACCATGGCATACGGTCGTGCTTGACCTAGTGTCGAGAGCTGTAGGACACGTAGGAACCGGCTGTGCGGTAGCATAATCGTGTGTGCAAATATGGCAGTTCTAGAGCGGTGGAGCCATGGTTAAGGGCCATTCGGGTTCTTGGGCAGCAACAAATGCTGTGGTCGAGAGGCCAGTGGTGTCAAAACACCTTAACCATAGTGCATGGGCGTGCTTGACTTGGTGCGAGGAGCCGTTGGATGCGCGGGAACCGGCCGTGCGGCAGCAAAGTCGTGTGTGCAAATATGGTAGTTCTGGAGCCGTGGAGCCGAGGTTAAGTGTCGTTCAGGCTCTCGAGTGACGGCAAATGCTATGGTAGAGAGGCCGGAGGTGTCAAAATGCCTTAACCATGGCGTACGGGCATGCTTGACTCGAGCCGGGAGCCATAAAATGCGTTGGAACCGACCGTGCGGCGGCATGGTCGAGTGTGCAAATATGGCAGTTTTGGAGCCGTGGAGGCATGGTTAAGGGCCCTTCGGGCTCTCGGGTGATGGAAAACTCTATGGTGGAGAGGTGAGAGGCATCAAAATGGCTTAACCATGGCGTACGGGCGTGCTTGACCCGGTGCCGAGAGCCATAGGATGCACAGGATCCGACCGTGCGGCCGCACAGTCGTGTGTGCAATTATGGATGTTCTTGAGTCGTGGAGCTGTAGTTAAGGGCCGTTCAGGCTCTCGGGTGATGACAAACATTGTGGTGGTGAGGCCAGAGGCATCAAAACGCCTTAACCATGGCATACGGTCATGCTTGACCTAGTGTCAAGAGCTGTAGGACACGCACGAACCGGCTGTGCGGTAGCATATTTGTGTGTGCAAATATGGCAGTTCTAGAGCTGTGGAGCCATGGTTAAGGGCCATTCGGGTTCTCGGCGGCAACAAGCGCTGTGGTGGAGAGGCTAGAGGTGTCAAAATGCCTTAACCACGGCGTACGAGCATGCTTGACTCGGTGCCGGGAGCCATAGGATGCGTTGGAACCGGCCGTGCGGCGGCATGGTCGTGTGTGCAAATATGGCGGTTACGGAGTTTGTGGAGCCAAGGTTAAGGGCCGTTCGGGCTCTCGAGCGATGGCAAACGCTATGGTAGAGAGGCCGAGAGGTGTCAAAATGCCTTAACCATGGCGTACGGGCATGCTTGACTCGGTCGAGAGCCATAGGATGCGTTGGAACCGACCGTGCGGCAGCATGGTCGTGTGTGCAAATATGGCAGTTTTGCAGCCGTGGAGCTATGGTTAAGGGCCCTTCAGGCTCTCGGGTGATGAAAAACTCTATGGTGGAGAGGTGAGAGGCATCAAAATGGCTTAACCATGGCGTACGGGCGTGCTTGACCGGTGCCGAGAGCCGTAGGATGCACAGGATCCGGCTGTGCGGCAGCACAGTTGTGTGTGCAATTATGGATGTTCTGGAGTCGTGGAGCTATAGTTAATCGCCTTTCGGGCTCTCGGGTGATGACAAATATTGTGGTGGTGAGGCCAGAGGCGTCAAAACGCCTTAACCATGGCATACGGTCATGCTTGACCTAGTGTCGAGAGCTATAGGACATGCAGGAACTGGCTGTGCGGTAGCATAGTCGTGTGTGCAAATATGGCAGTTCTAGAGCTGTGGAGCCATGGTTAAGGGCCATTCAGGTTCTCAGGCGGCAACAAATGCTGTGGTGGAGAGGCTAGAGGTGTCAAAATGCCTTAACCATGGCGTACGAGCATGCTTGACTCAGTGCCAGGAGCCATAGGATGCGTTGGAACTGACCGTGCGGCAGCATGGTCGTGTGTGCAAATATGGCAGTTTTGCAGCCGTGGAGCTATGGTTAAGGGCCCTTCAGGCTCTCGGGTGATGAAAAACTCTATGGTGGAGAGGTGAGAGGCATCAAAATGGCTTAACCATGGCGTACGGGCGTGCTTGACCGGTGCCGAGAGCCGTAGGATGCACAGGATCCGGCTGTGCGGCAGCACAGTTGTGTGTGCAATTATGGATGTTCTGGAGTCGTGGAGCTATAGTTAATCGCCTTTCGGGCTCTCGGGTGATGACAAATATTGTGGTGGTGAGGCCAGAGGCGTCAAAACGCCTTAACCATGGCATACGGTCATGCTTGACCTAGTGTCGAGAGCTATAGGACATGCAGGAACTGGCTGTGCGGTAGCATAGTCGTGTGTGCAAATATGGCAGTTCTAGAGCGGTGGAGCCATGGTTAAGGGCCATTCGGGTTCTTGGGCAGCAACAAATGCTGTGGTCGAGAGGCCAGTGGTGTCAAAACACCTTAACCATAGTGCATGGGCGTGCTTGACTTGGTGCGAGGAGCCGTTGGATGCGCAGGAACCGGCCGTGCGGCAGCAAAGTCGTGTGTGCAAATATGGCAGTTCTGGAGCCGTGGAGCCGAGGTTAAGTGTCGTTCAGGCTCTCGAGTGACGGCAAATGCTATGGTAGAGAGGCCAGAGGTGTCAAAATGCCTTAACCATGGCGTACATGCATGCTTGACTCAGAGCCAGGAGCCATAAAATGCGTTGGAACCGACCGTGCGGCAGCATGGTCGAGTGTGCAAATATGGCAGTTTTGGAGCCGTGGAGGCATGGTTAAGGGCCCTTCAGGCTCTCAGGTGATGGAAAACTCTATGGTGGAGAGGTGAGAGGCATCAAAATGGCTTAACCATGGCGTACAGGCGTGCTTGACCCGGTGCCGAGAGCCATAGGATGCACAGGATCCGACCGTGCGGCAGCACAGTCGTGTGTCCAATTATGGATGTTCTAGAGTCGTGGAGCTGTAGTTAAGGGCCGTTCAGGCTCTCGAGTGATGACAAACATTGTGGTGGTGAGGCCAGAGGCATCAAAACGCCTTAACCATGGCATACGGTCATGCTTGACCTAGTGTCAAGAGCTGTAGGACACGCACGAACCGGCTGTGCGGTAGCATATTTGTGTGTGCAAATATGGCAGTTCTAGAGCTGTGGAGCCATGGTTAAGGGCCATTCAGGTTCTCAGGCGGCAACAAATGCTGTGGTGGAGAGGCTAGAGGTGTCAAAATGCCTTAACCATGGCGTACGGGCATGCTTGACTCAGTGCCAGGAGCCATAGGATGCGTTGGAACTGACTGTGCGGCAGCATGGTCGTGTGTGCAAATATGGCAGTTCTGGAGCTGTGGAGCCAAGGTTAAGGGCCGTTCAGGCTCTCGAGCGATGGCAAACGCTATGGTAGAGAGGCCAGAGGTGTCAAAATGCCTTAACCATGGTGTACGGGCATGCTTGACTCAGTGCCGAGAGCCATAGGATGCGTTGGAACCGACCGTGCGGCAGCATGGTCGTGTGTGCAAATATGGCAGTTTTGGAGCCATGGAGCTATGGTTAAGGGCCCTTCAGGCTCTCGGGTGATGAAAAACTCTATGGTGGAGAGGCGAGAGGCATCAAAATGCCTTAACCATGGC